>JAQQRF010000403.1:142398-309800 GCA_030523145.1 Trissolcus brochymenae
TATTATTATTATTATTATTATTTGATCCTGCGAGGCAACCCGGACGATGCCAAACTAATCAGAAATTTATGGCATAACCGGGAAGCTTTGATTAATTCTTTTTTCTTCTTTGATCATGTAGTTTTATTATTTATTTTTGTTGTTTTATTGCCTTTCCTGTGACGATTCTCACATTTTAAATCAATTGTTCTTTAAACATTTTAAAAATTGTACTTTTAATTTTTTTATAAAATGTATAGATTTTTTTTTTTATTGGAAAGATAAAAAGCATGTTTTTGAGAGAGGAAATACATTTTTTATATTGCTTGAAGTGAATCGATGAGACGTATGAGAAACTGATCTAGATCTTTGACGAAAACTGTTGTTTTGATTAGAAAGAAAAAATTAAATTTTCTCTATATTTTTTTAAAAACTAATTCTGTTTTTTGTACATCCCATTTTATCTCTTCACGGATACGTTGCTTGCGATCCTCGTTGTTGTTATTACTATTAATATAACTAGTATATTCGTAATTATACAAGGGGTTGTTTCTTTCCTGCACATTGCGCTCATTTCTACAAAACCTCGCTCATCGGCAAAACTTTTCCTTGTATGCAGTATACAATTACTACTATACTTTTTATACGCGCCAGAATAAACTTTTTATTTTTTTGTTCGCTTAATAAAACATTGATAATTTATTTCTAACGCCCGCTCAAAGTCAAATTGAAATCATGTAATCCAAACATAGGAGTGCACATAAGTCTAATGTGCAAACAATGCGATACTTTCTTGCAATCCTATTGTTTTAACTTGTTCAGATTTTGGTGTACGTTGAATCGTTCCAATTTGTGTATTACTTAATTTGTACTTCCGAATTCACATTCCACAAAAGTATTAAAATATAAATAAAAAAATCAACTTATATGAAAAAAAAAAAAAAAAAAAAAAAAAAAAAAAAAAAAACATTTTTTTTATTTTGTCACACAACTTTGAACTGAAGTCTCAAATTCCTTTTATTTTTGTTTCTTTAGCGTTGCACGACTGTATACATCGAAACCGCTGCGATTTTTAATTGTAAGAAAATCTTGATCGAAGCGTTGCTCGAGAATTTCTTAGTTGAATAAAAATAGGACAAAAAACTCGAAATTATGTAAAGCAAGAAAAAAAAATATGGATGAAGGAGAGTGAGAGAGAGAGAAGCGCAAGTTCTGAGATTCGTCCTCGCGAGTCGAAATGAGAAGATCTCCTTTAGGATAATTTAGTTGGATTTTTTGCTGTCGCGTTGCACGCAGTACTTAAAGTTGCGCCGAGAAAGTACGGCACAGAAGGAGTGCGCTCGCGTGACGAAGCGCGCGAGCGTATTTCTTCGAGATGAGAGAGAAGAAGGAATCGCGGATGCCAATAACGACGCGATTGGCGTGCGACTCGTCAACCTGCACGATGAGCGGAAACGCAACCAAGACAAAGAATTCGATTACTTTCTTGTACGCTAGATTCTCGCACGCCGCACGTCGCACGATATAGTAATATTATATAGTATTATAAAGCTAAATATAAAGTCTCGTGTATATTAAACGTTGTAAATTGTACGATGAATGTGATACAATGTAAGTGAATAAAAAAACGCAATAACGTTGTAAAAAGTACTATTTAAAGAACAATCCAAAACTTATAATCGTACAATGCACATTAACGTCCACTGAAATCACGCGGAAGCAGTATATATAATTATGATTATTATTATTAATATTGAATCTTTTATACTTTGTATTATCTGAATGAGAATTCCATACGTCTTGTGTACGTTTGAGCGGCGTGCGACGTGCCACGCGCCAAAGTACTTTGCGACTCTGTCAATTTTTGTAAATTTTTTCATGTATATCGTTTCGCCAAATGTTTAATTCTTTTGACGAGGCACAAATGTGAATGAAGCGCGACAGAGTGCGCGATTTAAACCTTATACATTAGGTCGATTGTGCCACAACGCGCGAGAAAATAAATAATTAATTAGAAAAAAATGAAAAAAGATCATTGATTCAATCGGAGGTGCAAACTGACACGAAGCGGGGTACGCACGTCACGTTTTAGAATGTTGCAAGTAAAAACAAAGAGTGTTATGAAGAAGAACTGTAAATAGCTATTATATACAAGAATATAAATATATATAAATATATATTATATATTATTATTAATTAATATTTGGTAGATGTATAAGGTAAATTGATAGACTTACGAAAGATATTCTAAGTACCTTGTATAAGGGATGGGTAGGGCGAGGGAAAGGGGAGGGAAATTGTTAGCGATCCTTTTTCCTCGAGAATGATTCGATTTTATGCGCCATGTGTTTTGCACGAGCGACAGAACTGCCGATGTGATGCAAATTCGGGCGAGATGTACAAATTACTTTATTCCTTTAACGAGTTGTTCGTCCGATGACAAAGTTACGCGCGTCATGCGAAATCGGCGACCAATCAAATGATTCTTGCGATTGCAATACACCCGCGGCCTCTCTGCATTTTTACGCCCGCAAAAACATTTTACCGCGACGAGCCAGCGATTCGGCTTGATTGAGCGCCGCATCGCTGCCCCGACGTTCCACTTCATTATTTTTATTTCATATTTTTACAGACATATTGTAACGATCGATAAAACGTTTGTTCCTTCCAGTTGTCGGGAAGTCGACGATAGTGCAAGCATTATTATAAACGACGTTATGTGATTTCCATTCAAAGTTCCAAACTGTTCGTGCTTTTGATGCGACGAGTCGATTGCGCGGCCAAGCTAGAGCCAAACACGGTTGGGGGACTGTCCGCATTCCAAATCTTACACTTCATAACTATAATGCAAGTACTTTGTAATACACATCTAATAATCTTCATATTTATTTATTTTTCCTTATTTTTTTTGTCTCCAAATTGAGTTGTTATTCATTCACTATTTGCTCTGAATGAAACATGGTCAAATGCGCGCCCCCACCGCACCTTGTCTCATCATCCTTATCTCCGATCCTCGAACACGAAAAACTCATCTGTGCTCAAGTTGTTTACAATTAATAGTTTTTTTATTATGATAACTATAAACCGATATAACGAATTACAATTGTAAATGCCGTCGATAGAAGCGCCGCACCATGATGCAACGTGAATGACACACGGATAAACGCGAGGAACGCACGTCGCACTCGAAAATACGAAGTATGTACAGAAGTCGTATGTGCACGTGAACGAGCCAAGTGTAAAAAGTATAAGATAAGTAAAAAAGAGAGCGCGTGTGATAATGAATGTGTATGTGAGAAAAAGCGAGAGAGAAAAAAATTATAGAGAACAAAAGATGATATATTGAAAAAAAATCAGTTGCGTTTGGCAAAAGGCAAAAAAAGAAACGACATTAATGTAAATCATAGATTCGCTGTAACAGGACTTTGGTGAGGGTCAGTCAGCTGCCCTGTGCACTAAATGTGATTATTTTCTTTTTTAGTTTCATTGATTCAATTATATTTCAATATTATTATTAATATTATATATTATTATGATTTATTATTATTATTATAATTATGGTTCCGTTTAATAAACTGTCACGTTAAAAGAATTCCATCTTTTTTATTTTTTTTCCATTTCCTTTTATGTTTGACAGACTTTCTTCAAAAGTTTCGATCAATGCGCTCAAATATAAACCTTTGCTCATTTGCCAAATCATTTCTTTTCCTTTCATTTTTTTACGTCCATATTTTGTTTCTTTCCTTAGTTAATTTCATTTTCTTTTTTTTATATCTTTTTTATGTGAGACAAGAGGGGATCAGCAGAAAAAAGCTGAGTGCAATTATCGACACACAAGTATATGAGTTTCGAGTATGTGTATATTTCAACAAATACCGTCCAAATCTCTTGATTGTATCGTTATTGTAATTATACGCGCTTCGCGCACGCCACGAAGGACTGAAGAAAATTGACGTTGATCAATCAGCAGTCGACCCGGCAACTCGTCTCGTTTCAAATGACTTTAAGCCCGAAAATCCACTTACCACTTTTTTTCCAACACAATTTACAATTTGTAAAGATAATCCTTGATAAATAATACTCAATTTACAATCGACTACGTCGATTGATTGTATCGACCAAAGTGTCAAATAAAAGAATTACAGATGAATGAACAAAACATTGTAACGCCTTGAAAATTCGTTGTATATCATTTAATATACAAAAATACCAGGCCGATGCAAATGCGTGTCTAATTTCGCACAAAAGCGTAATGCATGCGCACGGCTGTGCTGTTTTCTCGGAACAAAAAAAATTCAAAAATACCAGGGAGAAGGAAAAAAATGCTCGTAATTAACGAAGAATCACCAGCAAGGTATTCGCAGCGGCAATATTGTAAATGTAGCGACAAAATTTTTCGCATGCTCGGGCGCATCGAGGCGCCGGGTCGACGTTGACTTTACGGCGAAGAGCGTCACGAATCACCTCCCTTTGTTTCCATTTTGTATTATCTCCCCTTCGTTTAACCTGATGAAATTTTACGAAACGTTAGCAATACTCGGGGCAAACGCGCGGAGTGTTCCGAGATCAAGTCTAGAGTATCGTTTTGCCACACGGATACTTAATCACGTTGATTATATTCTAGAGTACACACAAGGAAATAAAAAGGAAATAATATTCACTAACAAATAATGAATTAATGGTAACAAACAAATTGAATGTAAATAGGTTTCACGTTTAAGAGTCATTGATTTTTTTTTCTGCGCGTATACAATCTCGCGACACTCCCCGTATAATAGCCGACCGCAATCCGATAGCCATAAAGATAAGTAAATTTTGAATTAAGCTCCACTTGGAATGATAAAGGACAAATGTTTCTACTAAACTAAATATGAATTTCTCTCAATATATATAAAGCTATAAGATTAAAGAAAAAAAAAGCAACAATAATACACAGTCTCACATGAACACTACACACATACACACATATATACACTACACACACACACACACACACACAGAACACAAACTCTAGCAAGCGTACACAATTGATTTGTTCGGCAAAGTTGATTTTGGTACTTGCACAAGTCAGAAAATGATTTTCGCGATGAAACAACCACCAACGGTATATAGAAAAGAGGACGGAGAAAAGTGCGCAGCGTTAACGAACATAATATATACGCACACAAAAATATGTGTTAATTGGCGCCAATCGAACCAAGAGCTAATCAAGCCGCGTGACGTTTAATGAATGATTTAATTACACAGTAAAGCAGATGAGTGTTGCTCCGTGTGACACGTGGCTAAAAAAAAAAAAAATACAAAAAAAAGAAAAGTTCACCACACAAATACAAATGTTAACGGGAAAAAATTGTACTCTCGTTTATAAATTGTTTACGCTTGCAATGTAACGCGACTGATTGCACTGGCTCGATTCAGCCTTTCTGACATGTGGCGGGTATCAAAAAGGGAAAAAAAAATGAAACTGAAAACCCGAGCAACATCAGCGATCCACGCAACGTTTTTCAAATTCGTTTTAAATGTTTAATAGCTAAAATACTGATGATTGTTCTTGTTGTAATTAATAGCCGTATGTGAATGTGTGATGAGCGCAAAATGTGTGAACGATAAAAAAAATAATAAAAATAAAATTCGCGAAAGAATTTCTAAGCAACTTATTTAAGATAAACTATACATAATTTACACTATTGCGCGCGGCACGAACAAAACTGTGATATTTTAATGTATAAAAATTATTGAGAATAAATGAACAAACAGAAATATGCAAATGAATTTAAGAGAATTATAATCGCAGAAACCGGGAGGGGCGAATTCATGATGTATTTTACAAAAAAGTGCATTCTTAAAAAGCATTTATGCAGTCATGAAACAAGAAATTGATATTGCCAAGGAACAAACACTCATCTATATCCATATTGAAATCATTTATGAATGAAAAGTGTTCAATAAGCATCACACGTTTAGCCGATGTCATTTTCTTTTTGAATTACAAATCATACCTTAGGAAGAATGAAAAAAAAACACAATTATAGTGCAAAAAAGTGAACTTATAGTGAACATGGTGTTTGTTCTTTGACTGATGGTATCTGGCCGTATTACTACTTATGAAGTATATATGCGTGTAAATCATCATATATGAATTAAATGTTTGATGAAAATTGGAGTGAAAAGGACACGATGACAAAAATTATACGTCTCCTTTCGCTCTTACTAGCGAAATGAAGATGGCGCTGTGAGATGTGGTCCCTTCGTTTTTTTTTATCAAATAGAAAACGAAACCAATTAGACAAAGAAAGAAAATGCGAGAGGGACCACGTTTGGCAGGGCCAGTTTGAGGAATTGTTCAGCACTTGTGGGTGATAACAAATACCCCATTACCATTGCGTATAATATTGTCATGCGAAACTGATGAGAGTGAAATGAGTGGTGTTGTTTTCAGAGAACGTGACTCGAGGGCATCAGCGATTCAGTTGACTCATAATTCAAAATTGTGATTATAGGATAATAATTGCGCGGGTTGATCGAGTCGCGTTCTCTCATAATCCAGATGCAATAAATGGCTGATGACGATATAGCGCGTTGAATTTTACTTTCTGATTGATTTATGTGTACAGCTATACGACTCAGTTTTGTGAGCGCGAAAAAAAAGAATGTTATTTTTTTTTATTTCGATTGAGCAAGAGCGCGTTTTCTCGTGAGTTATTGACATGTTAATCCTGTGGACAATTTGTAGATAATGGCGCTGTGCTAAAAGAAGGCATCAACGAAATTGCGTGTCTTTAACGATTATCCAAAAAAAAAAAAAAAAAAAATAGAAGACGGAAATCATCGCGGGGAGCACGAAGAGGTCGAAGAAGAGGTCGCATGTATATTATTAGGCATTATTGTTGCATAAAGTTGTACAGGGCAGCAAACAGAGAGTAAACGAGAGAGAGCAAGGGAGCAAACTTTGAAAGAGATAAATAATTAAATTCGAAACGACGAAAACAGTTGATGGAGAGAGCGAAAAAAGGATGAAACGCGCGCGATGGCGGAGATAGAGAAAAAAGTGGAGGACGCGACGAAAGCGGAAGACGGTGAAAATGAAAATAAAGAGAACGTGTAAATCGGAGCATCGATTTTATGAAGAAAATTGCACACATGCGCAAACTTCGAATTTTCCCCGACTTTTCTTTTTCGTTTGATTATTATTTTTTTCGACCGTTTTTTCGTTCACTTTTTTTCTCTCTCTCTCATTTTGACACGACAAAACGAATGTATTCTCATTTGTAATATATATATATTGCGGTTTCGTAAATCACTGTTAGCTATCGACACACACATCCATATATATGTACATACACATAGATATGCGTATATATATATATATATATTTATATATATACATACATACCACACATCTTTTTATTCATTGTTATTCGAATATTCGACGGCGAGATTGCGTCTCGTTTTTTTCTAAGATCACACGGACTGCAGTACATTTCTATTACGTGTTGTGTATTTCCTAGACATGTAAATCTTTTAGAACAAAAAAAAAGTGCGCGTCATTTGAACCCAGTTATTTGTTCTTCCGTTTAGTAATTACTGTATAACTGACAAAAGTCTGTTTGTCGCTGTATAATTCGATGCAATTATTTTCAACTATTTAGTTCAATAAAGACTGTTTCAATTGTGTACCAAATTGATGCATTGCCACAATGCAATCGCGTTCCATTATTTTTATATACGAAAAATGTTGATCTCTTTATTATATATACATGAGCTTTATTCAATCTTTTATCTATCGTTTTACAATTGATCCATTATTTATCCCTTCAACGCATTTATTTATTACGTAGAGATTTTTATTCATCATAATGATATAGCCCCTGTTATTTTGTATAAGTTTATCGCATAATGTATTTTGTTAATAATAAAAATCATGATCATATATAATATCATAATTTATGTTTCTGTCATTTTGGATATACCTTTGGCCAACCAATCTTAATTCAAGTTTTTTTCGCACTCGTTTGATATCGTATTTTCATAACTTCTCACAGAACAAACTAATTCACGAACAAAATAGAAATATAAGAACGGTTACTCATTAATTCATATTAATTGATTTTAGTTCAAATTTCATGATTCAATTCAAACATTTCAATTCTGATTGTTCAAAATTGAAAATCATAAAAGCAAACTGTGATACTGCTGCCACCTGGTGCATCAATTTCCACTCCGGCTTGTTTTAATCTGTTCCTATTTTTCACAGCAACGCCATCTACGTACAATTGCAGGAATTCATTCCAATTTACTTTAAAATGCATCCACTGATGATAACAACTTGTAATATGCAAATGATAACAATCGCACAACAATGTAAAACAAAAGAATAAATAAAGATGAATTGAAATTAACTGATTGTTTTTTATTTTGTTTTTAACTTTTTTGGGCAATTTAATATTTTTTTTTACAATTCTGACAAAAAGTCAGAATTAAGTGGAAAACCAATTTGTACGACATCTATGTTCGGGGATGACAAACTACTGGAACTTTTGTTGTTGTCTCCTCATGAGAGAAGTAGTGCTCCGATAAAAGAAACTGATTCAGATTTTTATAACCAAACACGAAAACCAGATGATTAACAATAGTTTAAATATTAAATATTAAAATATCATTAGACGTCAGTAATAAAGTAACAAAATTGTGCTTCACATTTCATCAAGGATGCATTGTAAGTTTTATCATGTGAACGAAAAACATTGAAAGCCACAATATTGATGATAAGTTTTCGAGCTGTCAAAAGGTGTTGGCCTCTCCTACTGTCAATTTAATTAGTCAGCTTTACTCAGATTAAACGAGATTCAGCTTTCAATCATGGCATTTTTGGAGGTACGAATTATCTGCATTACATTAAAAAACTTGTTCTATTTTTTATCCATCGACTAATCTTAAAATAGTGTCTTTAATTTTTTTATAATGTTGCGAAATTATGTATAACAAAATTATTTTATGCATTTCATTCGAAGATAATTTTTATTTTCAGTGGAGGAGATTTAATTTCTTTGATCTTAAAAAAGAGGTTGATTCGGGAAACATTTCAAAAGCTTTAGGGGTGAGACAATTGTTTTTCTTCTGCACTGCAAAAATTGGTGTTTCGTTTTTCTTCCACGCTAACATTTTTTTATTTTCAAATGTTGACAGAATGCTCAAGTCACAGCTGCTACAAGTGGCAGTGGTCACTTAATATTTGGTGATAACACAGGAAATATTCACTTAGTCAACAGGACCTACGAAGTTTCCACTTACAGAGCCTACGATTTGACATTGTCACTCGCGCAACAAGTGCAAAATTCTACCTTTTTGTTTACAATAGGAGTACGTATATCATAGAATGAAAAATTATGAACAACGAAACGAACAAGAAATGAAACCTTATATGGAATCATGTTTGTATTTTTTTTAACAGGAAGATGAACCAGGTTGCAATCCAACTATCAAGGTTTGGAACTTGGCAAAACGAGATAAGCAAGCGAATCCCATGTGTGTCAGAATCAGCAGAGCAATCCCAAGTTACAGAGCAGTACCAGCTAGTGCATTATGTGTCCATTCTAGTTTAACTTTGATGGCAGTGGGTTTCGAAGATGGATCAATCATGTTGTACAGGTACATAAAATGAACCCTTAACAAACCAAATTTATTTCAAGTAACTATTATTAATCTGTTTAATTTTGCACAGAGGAGATCTCACTCGGGAACGAAAGAACAAGATCAAAGTTTTAAAAGACAGCAGTACTGCCATAACGGGATTGGCTATAAAAACAAGCGGCAAACAAACCTACTTGTTTGTCTCAACGATCAATTGTGTTTACATGTACAATATCACACTTAAAGACAAAGAGTATAAAACGACTCTGGACAACATGGGTTGCACTCAGAAATGCAGTATTTTGGCAGAATCCAAACAGGATAGTCATTTTATGATTGGTCGTAATGATGTAAGTTACGTATTACTTGATCGGCAAGTTAACAAGTTGACAGTGAATTTGATTTTATGTCATCTGTTTCAGGCAATATACTGTTACACTTCGGATGGCAGAGGTCCGTGTTATGCTGTGGAAGGACAGAAGGTGATGTTGGAATGGTTTAGAAGTTACTTAGTTATTATTGCTAAGGAAAGTGAAAGTCTAAGGAAAACATCGACAACATTATCGGCCAAACCTAGGTAATTGCCTAGTTGCAATATCTATGGTCCTTGTAAGAAAAAAATAAACGTTTACTCTTTTACTAAATTTTTTACTTCTCAGCACCATAGAGCCTATACCGCCGGGAGCAGACAAACACATGATAACAGTATTGGACATTCAAAATAAGTTTATCGTTTTCTCTGCATCCATGCTATCTGTTCAGGCAGTGCTGTCCGAATGGGGTGGTTTCTTTATTTTCAGCGGAGACTCAAAACTTTACCATTTAGAAGAAAAAGACTTACAATCCAAGTTAGCTTTGCTGTTTAAGAAAAATTTGTACGATGTTTCTATAAGGTATTTATAGAATCTAAAATTATAAGTGTAAAGTTAAATTAACTTTTATTGATATTTTAATTTTGTTATTTAGAATAGCAAAAAACCAACACTATGATGCTGAAGGACTGATCGATATTTTTCGTCAGTATGGTGATCATCTATATTCTAAAGGTGATCATAATGGTGCCATCGAGCAGTACATCAAAACTATTGGAAAGCTGGAGCCATCTTATGTGATAAGAAAATTTTTGGATTCGCAACATATCGACAACTTGACGACTTATCTGCAAGCCTTGCATAAACAAGGACAAGCCACAGAAGATCGTACCACTTTACTCCTCAACTGCTATACAAAATTGAACCATACTGACAAGCTCAAAGAATTTTTGATGGTAAATAAGAAATAATAACTTATTTTCTTGACAATCTAATAATTATATATATATATATATATTTTTTTTTTTTTTTCAATCAGACAAAAGATCGAGAAGTTGATTTTGACGTTGAGATTGCTATCAAAGTTTGTCGACAAGGCTCTCCTGAAGACGCTTTGTTATTGGCTCAAAAACACAGGAAACATGAGTGGTATCTTCGAATTCAGATAGAAGACAACAAAGAATTCAAAAAAGCTTTGGATTATATTGGAACATTATCTTTCGAAGAGGTAGATTTTATTAATAATTGTTTATCGAATTGCTTTCATTTTAAGAAAATAATATAATTATTTTTCTTATAGGCTGAATTTAACATGAAAAAATATGGCAAAGTATTAATTGAAAACGTTCCCAACGAGGCAACGCAATTTCTTAAATTGTTGTGTACCAATTACAAGCCGAGTAGCAAGTTATACGCAGAAAAGGTGTGCTTCGAATTATTACGAGTTGACTATACATGTTTTCAGAATATAAATAAATTTTATATTTTAGGCACAAAACATTGTAGACAATTTCGATAATACTGTAGAAAGAGCCAACCCAGAAGACTTTATACACCTATTTTTAAACAACTCTGAAAGATTGGTCGAGTTTCTAGAGCATTTAGTTAAGTTTGACAGCAAGTAAGTTTTGATAAATTGACGAATTGATTATTCCAAATTTCTGAAATACTTTTTCAAGTTCACTAATAGCATAAACAAATTTTAGCTGGAGTAAAGCTGTATACAATGCCTTAGTTGAACATTACTTACAAGTCTGGTCCTCTTTAACGGATGAAACTTCCAAATCGCAGTACGAACAAAGAATCCTTCGATTATTGCAAAACTCCAACAAATCATATGACAAGGATCAGATTCTTATCCTTTGTCACCAGCATAATTTCCGACGAGGTGTTTTGTACATCTACGAGGAGAGAAAATTGTATGAATATTTTCACTTTACATTGTTTCCATGAATTTTGAATAAAAAACATCGTTATCTCAAAGTCAATAATTTATCTTCGGATCTCTTTTCAGATATCAAGAAATTTTACAGTATCATCTACACGAAGGAATCAGTGAACAAATTTTAGCAACGTGCAATCGTTTTGGGAGACAAGATCCAAACTTATGGATTCAAGCGTTATGGAGTGTCGCCAAAGATCAAAACTCTTCTCCAAAACTATTGTCATCGATCTTGTCTCACATCGGTTGGTACAACAATTTTATTTAATATAATATACAAATTATGTAGAATGTAATTTTGAAAAAGTATATAAATGGTTGAACATTTCAGCGGAAGAAAAACTGTTGTCTCCGTTGATGGTATTGAATGCTCTGTCCACATCTATAAACTGTACCCTGGGAGATGTACGAGGATACCTAAATAGTATTTTCCGATCAGAAAATGAAAAAACAGAAGCGGACACGAAAGTCATAGAAAAATATAAGATGGACACACAAAAACTACGCGACCAGATAGAGAGCATAAAAAATAGTACGATCATTTTTCAAGGATCGCGTTGCAGTGCTTGTCATCACCAACTTGAACTACCTTCTGTGCATTTCATGTGCCAACATGCATACCACCAACAGTAAGTTTCGTTTCCAAAACTAATTATTAATTATCATTCAATGTTACAAAATATTGTTTGCTAATTGTTATCTTTTGTATTATAGTTGTTTTCAGAGTTTCTCTGAAAATGAGAACGAGTGTCCCGCATGTCTTCCCGACAATAAAAAGTGGCTCGACATAATAAGATCACAAGAACAGTCTAGGGATCTTCATGAAACATTTCACAGTTTGTTGGATCGAGCAGAAGATCCATTTTCTTTGGTTGCTGATTACTTTGGAAGGGGAGTGTTCAAAAAGTTAACTGTTATAACTGACAACGACAAAGCTCTGCAAATGCCTCAGTCTAGAGTTGCCGAACCAATGCCCAGTTACTCATCGTTCAAAATTAATACCGAAACAAAAACTAACGAAGAAAAGCGAGTTATGAACTTAGGTAAATAAAATAAACGTTTTTAACGTTGATAGATAGAGACTCCCCAGCAAAAGAATTGCCTTGCTTTAAGTTTAAAATTTGCTTAATATTTATTATATTTATATAAAATTTTAATTTGTAATCCATAAATGCACATTATTTTTGTAATAAAAAACATGATAAGCATGCAAATGTTTCATCTACATTTTGAATATTTAGTTTTTATTTATCATGTCTTTCATACATGATTTTCATATCTTTCAAGTTGAGTATTTTCATGTACCCTGTGAATTCCAGCAAACCCACAAACTGAAACGTACACATCGAACTCGTCTAATAAAATAAGAAGACCAGTTACAAAAGCAGACTTTTCTTCGACTCTCGAGGCAAACATAAGTGGCAACTTATCGGCGAATATAAGAAAAGCTTCTCCGGTTCAGATTAGAGAAGCTCGAATTGTATCCAATCCTACACCGAAATCATCACCAGCACAAAAACCATTTGCTCCTCCGACGGAACCTATAGTTCCGTTAAACCCGTTCGAAGATGATTACGATGAAGAAAAAAATCCGTTTGCCAAAGACAATGATGAGAACGCAGCTGAAGCCGATGCAGGATCAAAGAATTCTTCTGATGATGATTATGACAAAAATCTAAACCCTTTTGCTAGTTAGTTAATTTTTGTTTTTTCTATATCAATTTTTTTATCTAATGTATTTCGTTTTTAAATACTGCTTGTCTTGCAAGTGTCATACAGCGCAAAAGGAATTTTAAACATGTTTAATATATTTGTAATTCCTTTAATATTTACGTTTCAACTGAAACTTCAACTTGTATATACAAAATATATCATATTGATCAGTACGAACAGTGTTTAGATTATTTTAATAACAATATCAATGGATCATGTCAACGACGTTAAAACAGATTAAAGCGTTGCTTATCTACATATTCAAAATATATTGATTTTATGATTTGTCAAATACTTAATAATAATAAATATTTTGTGACGAGGATGTTGTGCCTGCTGCATCAGAAATACCATCCAAGTTCAACGGTGGAACTGAACATTGTCGTGCAAGCGTACACGAACTTGACCTTTTTGGTTTTTGACTTTTTAGTGGCACGAATTCTTTTTCATTGATTGATAAGTTAACCAGGTCCTTGAAAAGCGTATCACTTGGCGAACAATTCAAGTTTGCTGAAATCTGTTAATAGAATTGTCTTAACTTCTGAAACGTTCAGTTTACCTTACTGCATTCTTTAATTCCGATAAATACCTTTTTATCAATATTTTTCTTGACTGAAACAGGCAAACTCTTTAGGTTCTTCACAACAACTTCATTCTCAACTTGTCTCAATTTCTGAATTGTCCATTTTATCGAATTGTATTCCGGCTTTGCAAACTTGGTATCAAATCTGTCAATTTTGTCTGTTTTGTATCTACTATATTCATCATTCATCACAGACGAACACCGATGATCAACAATTACTGACGATCTTTTCTTCGCATCAATAATTTTTGTTTCTTTTAACTTTCCAACATTATTATTTTTCTTCTTCGCATTTTCTTTACCTTTTCCTTTCCATTCGGATCTACCTGATATGAAAAATGAAAATACTTTATTTGTTGTCTTATTAATTTCATTAGTCTCTAGAATTCAAAAAATGTTAATTACCTTTCGAACCGTTCGTTGATTTGATAATTTTATATTTTCTCTTTTCGCTCAGAACCTCGACAGATATAATTCGTGGTTCTACTTTCACAGCGTTTTCATTGACAACTTTAGTACTCATCCTTAAATTGAAGACCTCAAGTTAAAATCTGTCGACGATTCCAATAAAAACTAATTGACGAGTCGACTCAATCGGTCTTGTTTATTTACATTATGATGAATGAAACCTCATCAAATTCAAACGGTGATCTCAGATATGAACCATCAACTTAACTATAAAACTATCTCCCATCTCTTTCTGTCTTTCGATAAAGAAAAAGGATCGCAATATACATAGACTGTAGACTCACAGATTATGCGAATTCCTCATTTACACTGTTTGACACTTCACCCGCGAACTGTCAAGAATGTCAACAATGTGACTTACCAGTTGATGAGAAGAAAAAGCATAAAATTAAAAATGTAATAAACATATAAATAAATTAGGAATGTTAAAAGTCGCGAATTCGGATGAAAGTTTAATTTGATATTTGATATTATCATTATCTTCGCAACTCGATGGAGGATGATGTTTTTGGAACGGCTAGTTGGCAGATTGTTTATCCGCCATTTTGTATGACTGCCGTACGCGCAGTTTTTAGTGATCGAGTGCTCCGAACGAAGTGAATCCGCGTTGACAAGGATAGGTTTTCGTCCATGTATACAAACAAAAAGGACTTTTTGGAGCCTTTAATTGCAGGTCCTGAGTGATGCGTCGCAATAACTCATAAAAAGTCACGACTCGACGCTTCTCGTGTCGTTTTCATGGGTCTCCGTGATGAAAACGCGTGACAAGTCGCTCCGAATTTCTATTTCGACCCAATTCTCTTGACTTTTAAGGTCAGATGGCAAGTTCCACATAAAAGCAAGGAGTTTGTCACTGAAACAAGATATTAGGTGAGTTTGATGTACGATCAATTGTTCATTCCCCGAGTTCGTTTCGGTCGATTATCAGTTGCCCCCAAAAATCTTTTCCGTAAACCATATACAGATTTGTTTCAGTATTTTCATTTCAATATGGAGAAATTCACGGTTGCCTTACAAACAGTGTGATTTGCCCTATTATTCGTTCGTGCGAGCAAAAATTTTCAACTACCTTGTGTAACGACTAATTGTTTTAATTATATACATCATCGCTGTGGTTATTTTTTTATTGCTTTAATTTCACTGTTTGGTTCTGTTTACTTCTGTGCATAACTACACCGTGAAGTCGAATCCGTTTATTATTGTTATTCAGTTGAAAATAAGCCATAAACGTGTCTTTTAAATGTCAAAGTATTACAAAAAATTGAATTATAGACTGATTGAATTTATTCAATCGAATGACATTTCAGTATAACCTATAACGCCATTTGATTAGTAACTGATCAAGCATCCTCCAATTTCTATAAAACCATTTTCAAAGACAAAATTGAATCTGTTTTAATAAAATTATTGTTTTACAGAATGTCGGTGCAAAGTGGAAGACAACGTTTGTTGCTGTCTATGTTAAATGAACAACTGACATGTCGGTTGTGCAGTGGTTACTTCATCGATGCTACAACAATCATAAAATGTCTACATTCGTGTAAGTTTTATATAATGATATCCTTTTTTCAAATATAATATTGTTATAATAAATAATTAATTGGACATTTTCTTTTTTTCAGTTTGTCGAAGCTGTATTGTTAAATATTTGGAGAAAAGTAAATATTGCCCCATATGCGAGGTTCAAGTTCATGAAAGTAAACCACTTTTAAATATTAGGCCAGATTGTACGCTACAGGATATTGTTTACAAACTGGTGCCTGGTTGTTATCAAAGTATGAAAAAAATAATTCTAAAATATCACGAAACTGAGAAAAAACAAATTTAATTTCATATCCTGGATTGTTTCAGATGAGATGCGACGTCGAAGAGAGTTTTATGCAAATCATCCTGATGAGAACATTTCAAGCTTGTCCCCTGAAAACAAAGGGGAATCAACTGATTCGCACATATATTCGCCCGATGAACATTTGAGTTTGTCATTGGAGTACCATAATCCGAATGTAAAAGCCGAAAGTGATGATGAAGAGTTGGAAGCAAAGATATTGTCTTTACCGCGGCGTTATTTTCGATGTCCAGCGGCAGTGACAGTGTTTCACTTGCAAAAACTGATACGAGCCAAGCATGGTCTTTCCGATGCACACAGAATTGATATACTTCATAAAGAGGAACCATTGAGTTCAACGTATACATTGATGGACATCATGTATATTTATCATTGGCGAAGGGTAAGTTGTTATTCATCAATTTTAAACGAAATTTTTCATTTTGATCAATCAACAATACTCAGAATAAGTTTACTCAAACGTTAACTATTCGATTTTACAGAAAGTACCTCTACATCTCAGCTACAGAATATTTGAGTCTTCGCCTAAACGAATCAAACTATCCGAGGACAATGCGGAGTTCAAAAAATCTCTCTCAGATTCTGGAATCGGAGAAACGGAAGGTCAAGACGAGCATGCCCCGAAAGAATGGAAAGAAGTACAGCTGAAAATATCTGAAACAGGAGTCATGAGTATAACTAATATTACAAATTCTGATTCTAAGAAAAATGTTAGAACGATGGACTTGGATTCGAAGCCTGATCTAAACGCTTTAGTAAGTACAAAATCTCCCAAAGACTTAACTACGCAGGATGTGAAGTCAACCAATGAAGCTGGTAAAGAGCTGAGGATAAAGGAAGAAGTCGAGAAAACTGTGACACGTAGTGCGACCAAGTTGAGTGCCTCGAAAGCGGAGGATAAATTGAAAAGTGAAGAAAAGACAATAAGCTCGAAAATGGATACTCGGGCGTCGTCAAAAGAAGCTGGAAAGTCCGACAGCTCGAAGAGCACAAGGAGTAACAGTCAAATTTTGTTGAATAACAATTCGATAAGTTCAGAAAGAGAACTGGACGAACAAAAGCAAGAGTCAAAATCGAGTTCGGGTTCGAAGATCAATGCCCTTAGCGCTAAGTTACAGTTCCAGCCTAAAGTTGGACAAGTGAATAATACTTATTTGAAGAAAGGAAGTCTGAAGGAGAGAAAAGCAACCCAAAATCTAAAAAGTTCGGATTCAAAGTTATCAAAAAGTGTGTCGAAAAGTGATACTAAAACCGAACCATCCACTAAGCCACAAGTCTCGTCCAAGACCGAGACAGACAAAGCTGAACAAGAAGTGAAAGTCTCAACTTCACCTGCACCTGAATCGCCTAGATCAACTGCAGCTACAACGCCAAGCGTAACCGTGAAAACTAGTTCACCCGTTACTTCAGCGACCAAGACAACTTCCACGGTACGAACAACAGTGGCAAAATGTCCAGTGAGTAGTACCGCGACTACGTCATCATCACAGTCGGCGACTCAAAGCCAGGCTGGCAGTTGTTCCACATCCCAGTCTAAATTGACGGTCAGTCAAAATATAACAACCCAGTCTACTTCAAATGTACCAAGTTCAAATGAAAAAAGTGGTACCAAACCATCGATGACCATTACTCCGGTAAGCTTGTCAGAGAATGTCAGTTCTGGCATCTCTTACACGACAAAAGACGTGATGAACAGATCGAGTCCTCATCCAAAAGTCAGCATAGCTATTTCCAATTGCAAATCATTGCTGACCAACAGTCCAACATCGACACATACTTCCAGCGTCACATCATTCTCTACAGAGAGTCCGGTCATGAGCATTTATCCAGCTTCTATGAAAAATAGTTACTCAATCAATTCGTCAAGTAACGTTCTCACCATCACGACAGTTGTAAACTCGACTGCTTCGTCCAACACGACGAAGGTCAAGTCAGTAACTTCCTCTCCGATTACCACGACCACTGTTAGTACATCAAAGCCTGAGCCCAAGTCAGACTCAATTCCTCCTTGCCCGGACGCCATACCTCTTTCGATGATGAAGTCAACAATGCGTAAGAACCAACTTCTCTCAAAGAGCGCAAACTCGTCCGACAACTCTGGCAAAACTCCGGGTTCCAAAATTGACGACATCTGCGCAAAAATCGGTGAAAACTCAAAAGAAAAGAATAAGCTTGAAAACAGAACGAAGGCAGAGATCCCGGGCCTACTTGAGATCCCAAAGAAGATCAGCCCGACTTGTGAGCAGATAATTAAACAAATCCCGAGCATCCAAGTCCCAATTTTCAAACCCAGTAGCAAAGAGCTCAACTGTACGGACAGTTACAAGATCCTGCCGTCAGTTTGTGGCCACTCCCTGCAACCGTCTCCCACAACCAGTCAAAAGTTGTCCTCGTCTAAGAAACGAGTGTCATCTTTCAGTTACAAAACCCTGCGCAACCCTCCTCGTTCCTGGAACCCGACACTTTCGAAAAACAACTACCTGGCCATAAAGAACCAAGCGAAGGAGTTGCAGCAGCAATTTTCCTGCGACTCCAAGCAGATCCCTTCCAAGCCTTCGAAGATTTTTACCATGCGCAACACCCCGCGCTATCTCGGCAATCCTGCCTCCGGTGTGAAGCCGATGTACAACGTTGCAGCCGAGTCCGACAAGGACAAAGAGCAGTCGACCTCGACATCAGGGTCGTCAAAGAGTCACACGGTCTCCATGACCAAAATTGACCCGCAGACTCTTCAGCCGATGTCCATGGTTCCTTCGCCTCCGTACTCCTCTAAAGACCGAACCTACCAAAATGTGCCATTCTCTAACCGTGACATCCGGAGCTCCAGTTCGCCAGTCTCACCCCGAAATTCGCCTGTAAATATGCTGTCCACCAGTCCGTTCATTCCATCGCCGACCCCTAACACCAATCCTCGACTCATCTACTCGACTTTTCCTCCGACGTTCTCAAATGCCAGTCGCTTTCCACATTCGATCATGCCACACTCACCGATCGGCCTTCAGCCGCCCCTCAGTGCCTTTCATAGCAGTTTGCCGCAAGTCAAATTTTATCAGAGGTCAAGCTATGTGCCGCATTCGGGTGGCTTCAGCACCGTGAGTCAGCTGCCGACGGTTCAGCGCATCCCCCCGACCAGTCTTTCCAGCGCACCCAAGTCCCCGAAATCTACCGCCGAATCAAAAAGTTCCAACTCGGGCTTGACCGACAGCAAACAAGATGACGCGAACAAAAATTCAAAGTCGCGAAAGATTGATCCCAAGATGTTTAACATGCTGAAACCCGAAGACACGGTTAACAAGCAGTTGTCCAAGATGGACTTGTTGGCGAAGATTTCGGCTCTTAGTGGCACTGAAAAGAAGGTCAGCTCGCCGCCAAAGGTCGTGCCGGATAAAAAGGAGAGCGAGGAAACGAAATGTAAAAGGAAAGAGGTGACAAAGGAAGATAAAAAAGATGGTGGCAAGGAGGCAAAAGAGTCTGGGGAGGATGTGAAGGAGCTCAGCAGGGTCAATGGTGAAGTGACGGAGCCGAGCAATAACACTGAGAGTAAAAAGGAGGAGAAAAAGAGTGACAAGGAAGAAGAGAAAACAACTAAGAAGGACACAACGAATGGCGCATCACAAAATGCGAATGACAAGCTGGAAGATGATGCCTGGCGCAAAAGTACGGACCAAGTACAAGCTAAAAAAGTTGAGATACAGAGAACTAAAGCTGAATCGTAAAAGATTGTCGGATGCAATGTTTATGGAATAGCTATTTATTCTACAATTATGCAACTTGCTGAATTTGGGGTTTTTTTCTTTCATTCACTTCAATTTATTTCAAATAAAATTCGAAGATTTTCAATATAAAATATTGTACAAACGCATAAAGAAAAATTGCAACAGTTCAATTGAAAGCTTGTGACGTGTACGCCCATTACTAACATTATTTTATGCTATTGTATCTCACAAAAAAAGAACAATTGTTTCAAATAACAGCAGAGATGTAAGAGTTCATTTTTCGATTTTCATTCGAGTTCATTTTTCACATTTCAACGATATCATTTTTAACTACGACTTTGTATATAAATTGTATATATACCATCATCAAATCATCGGTTTGACAATTTACCTATAGTTCAATTGTATATTATTCTGTAAATAGTCAACAAAATTGAAATTGTAATTGTAACTCAGTGTAATCTATGTGTGTTGCACAGTGCAGGTTTTTTGCGAAAGATTTGAATCCACTAATGTGCACGAAATACATAATTACGATATCAAAATTTGGCCTTACTGCGTCGTGATCGTTGCATTGCGATCACAGATTGCAAACAGATTTGAATGATTCACCAGATCTATTTACACGGACTTAAATAACCCGGAGCACAAGCTTATACTCATTAGTGTACCGATTTATTAATAACAATAGGGAACAAAATTTGTTAGTTTTTCCCTTCTCTTCACTGGTTTGTAAATGTACCGTCTGATATGAAGAAACATTTGTAAATGCGAATTGATATTAAAATATGTTTTTCTTTGTAAAGTATTCAAGAATTAAATAGAGGGAGGTTGCTGTAAAAATATTGCAGCATAGACTATAATGTTAAAAATAATATGAGAAGACAAGTATAGGCCTTCTGCGTAGTAGGATATAATTCGCTGCATGCAGACGTATATATTTGTAAAATTCAAGTACAATGATGCATTACACATTGAATAATATAATGAATATCGTAATGAACGAATAATTGAGGTCACATTTAATCATTTATGATTAAGAATCTGATTTAATGACACTTATCAAAACAAAAACGAAATATTAATTTAGCGATAGTGTACTGGTGTGAAGAACACATCTTGACAGAGTTAACAAAAAACAAAAAAACCACATTGTATCATAAGTTTTCAGTTGGTATGACGATTCGATGGTTAGGGTGCAGAAAAACCAGCCGATTTGAAATTAATGTATTGAACTGGCTGCCCAGCCAGTTTTCGAGTCAAAATTTTAGATTGTGACAAAGGTGTATTGAAATACCGGAGGCCTTACTCAGATCTTGTGTTGGGTAATTACAAGTACAGTTAACAAAGAAGTATTCAGAATCCAGGGTATCGAATTGATTCGACACACAAAACCCTGATAGAAATTACGGAAAAGATAAATTTTGCAAAAAGTATATCTAGGATGTCAAAAGAGACCCAATTTCGGTTTGATAGACGAAATTATGATTCACCTATGACATAGTTAGCAATTGTTTATTCAATGTATTCTAAGGCACGACATGATTCGATATTTTCGTCCATTTATAGATTTTAATGTTTAAGCTTGATTTTTGAGTTTCTTTCGTAAAAATGATTTATTTAATTGAAAATTATTTATTGCTTATGCGTAGACTCATATTTTCGAAGCCGAATCGTTATATTGGTAATATAATTGATAACTGCAATCTTAGCACATAATTATAATCAAATGCTGTGATCACCACTCCATTTTAATAGAAAGGAAAAATGAAATTAAAAGGAAAAAAAAAACAAATGTTTGAGATTACTTCCTATGTCAAGCGTTTTCAGATTAACGCTTTATAAATGTATGAAATGAATGTATTTTGTATGCATTACTATATCATTAGTTGAATTCATTCGACATAACTTATTAAACCGAAGTGCAAGAAAAAGAAAATACAATTTAGGCCAAATTTTGTTGGACAAGTTTTAATTTAGTTGGAACAAAATATTTCAATATTGTTTGTAAATAATATATAATGTATGATTAGAGCAAATAATTATACAAAAATATGATTGCATCTATATAATTTAAATTTTATTTATAGGAATGTCATATTTTTTTTACGAACAAGAAGTATTGATTTTGAATAATATTTCTGACTCCAGAATACGTTTTTTGATTAATCATAATATGTAATGGATAAATATATTATTATAATAATTATATTATTATACACAAGGTTGCAAATAAATGTTTTCTTCTTTTGTGTAAAATATAGTACAATGCACTAGTAGATGATGGATTCAATTTATTTTCTCCTTCATTTTTCTTAATATTATTGTATTTTTTCAATTTTTTCATTAGCGCTGGTATTTTCGCGCTGATATTTTTTTAGTCTTTTTTTTTTAAATATGAAAATCATGCAAAAATATATCAACTTACTCGGTTTTGATCAAGGCGATTTTATTCGATGGTTCCCAGTTACGATTTTTTATGTGTCAACAATTTTCAGAATCACCTTTGAATTTTTCAAGCTTGTCCACAGGATCTCTACTTCTTTTTGTTATGAAAGTTTTCCTTAGATTCAAAATTCGGCCATTCTGGTCTCTCACACTTTTTTCACTTTGAATTATATTATTATCACTAAATAAATCACTAAGTTACTAAGTAACTCCACTTCTATTAACTTTAATTTCCGCGTTTGAACTTAATTTTTCAACGAATCGCGACAGAACCAGAAGATACCACGAACTGGCGCGGCGAAATTCGTACTGACGAGTGCTGCGCCATCTTGCCAAACTCTTGCGCCAGTCAGTTCATTTGCACTCCCGTCATAAACCGTCACTGATTACAAGAACAAAACTTGTTCAAACAAATTGTGTCGGCTTCGTAAAATTTGCTAACATTACAAAACAACAAGGCATCAAACAACACAGTTGACATTGTTTTGACCTTCAATGAACGATATCAACAATCTTATAGTCTCATTATTATTTTATTTTTGTTTGTGGGAGAGTTTTAACAATATTATTCGTGACTGCTGATTTTTTATGAAAAACTGAAGGTAAACATAATGTTATTCATATTTGTATCTTGTTTACGTTTTTTGAAAATCAAATTCAGTGGTTATACATTTTTACAAACAAAAAATAACTTCTCAGAATAAAATAAATAACATTATTGTTTATGTTTTTATTTTTGTGCAAATCATATTAGCTGGTACAGTTGTTTTTTTGATAACTAAAAAACATCGTGTAAGTCGCGAGCGGGCGAAGAGAGAACTGACGTACGACTTAGCAAAGATGGCGTAACATTCGTATCGGTTTCGCGAATCGTCGTGAGTCTTCAAATTCAAATTCTCCCCTTGTATTTTAAAGAAAGATGCAGTTCGAATGCAGAAAGAGAAGTATAACAGTTCTACAGTTATTGTAACTATAATCAAAAAATGATTAATAGTGTTTTATTTTTATATATGTTGAATATTATTTTCTCAAACATGAAAACATGTAAAAAAGTGTTTGTATTTTGAAACATTACATCGAAGAGAATGGACAAATTGAAACATAAGTAATAAAATAATAATACAGTAATAAAAAAACATGTAGCACTTTAAATTAGTTGGTTCTCTTAGTTTCTGTCGTTCCATTAATTTAACGAATGTACCGCAATTTCTACAGTTTCACCGTTTTTCACCTGTATGAGTTGTCAGGTGCACAGCCAAATAAGTAACTATTTGATGGAACTGCTTGTCACAAAATTTGCAATTGTACGGTTTCTCATCTACGTGAGTTTTCGTGTGAAATTTCAGTGAATTTAACACAGCGTGGAATTTATTGTGACGTTCCAACTTACATGATTTATTACTCAAACCACAGTGTTGGTCCTCAATAGGTTTCTTGCTATCGTGAATTTTCTTGTGACGTTTCATTATATATAACCTACTGAATAACTTACCGCAATATTTACATTCGTACGGTTTCTCACCGGTGTGAATTCTTAAATGCACATCCAAATTATTCTTTTGGTTGAACCGTTTGTTGCATTGTTTACATTCGTACGGGTTTTCACCAGCGTGAATTCTTAGATACACAGTTAAATTACCCTTTATGTTGAACCGTTTGTCGCAGTGTTTACATTTGTACGGTTTTTCACCGGTATGGGTTCTCAGGTGTAAAACTACATTTTTCTGTTGGTTAAACCGTTTGTCACAATGTTCGCATTCGTACGGTTGCTCACCGGTGTGAATTTTCTGGTACACATTTCTATTACTCGTTTGTGAGAACCGTTTGTCACAATGTTTACATTTGTACCGTTTTTCACCGGTATGAGTTCTTAGATGCACAGTCATATTACTCTTGTGGGTAAACCATCGGTCACAATATTTGCATTTGTACAGAGTATGAGTCCTTATACATGACATTTCAGCGAACCTGGCTTGTTGAATTGTTTGCAACTCTGTTTACATCGGTCCGGGAATTCACCTGTGTGACTGCTTCCGTGAGTCAACTGAGTCAGACTACTCATCAACTGTTTACTGCAATGATCACACTCGAAAATGCACTTGCCTGTGGAAGATTTTAAAATATGATTGTTTGATATATTTTAGTATGAATGGTACTGATAAATTTTTTATCTGCAGTACTTTCTATGTTGTGGTAAATTTGTTGTGACTGATCATTTGTTCCCTTGTGCGAACCACCTAATGTGACTTTTAATTTGGACTCATGTGGATAGATCATGCTGGTGTGTCATGATAGCCTTCAGCTAAAAGTTTCCTCTGCAAAGTCGTGATGATTAAAAATTCTTCTTTGATGTTTTAAAACTTGAAAAGTATTTCTCAACGATTGTACACTCATCGAGAAAATATTTCTAGAAAAGTAAATCAAATATGTAAAATTAATGAATAACAAAAATACAAATAATCATGTTTGGTGATTGTTATTAGTAAAATAGTTTCATTTTGGAAAAAGGATAAAAGTGATATACTTGTTTGTCGTCGTTTTTTTTTTTTTGGTTGATTGGTCGGTCACCTAAATTTTGCTATATGAAAAATACTCGTGAAGACCCTGTTCCTCGCACGTCTGGAAATACGTAGTTAATTTTTAAATTAACTTCTGTAAATTAAAATAAAACTGTTGGTTACTGGATTTCTTTTATTGATATGGAAGACTATAAAAAACCTAAATCTCAATATTGGTTTTGCACGCGAGGTTTGAAAAATTAAACAAAAGTGTTTTTACCAGTTTATGTCACAATCTTTGGAATTAGGCAGTTAACTTTTTACTCTCTTTCTTCTATTTTATATTTGTTATGCCTGTAGAGAAAGTCTTTCTTCCTTCCAATTACAAGATTGGATGATAAAAAGAACTTCCTTTCTTTGTTATTAAGTCACACCGAACAACTTAATTTTATAGCAAAATGGGAATTTGTTTAGTTCAACGATAATTGATAGAGGCGTGATGAACCGCTTAGAAGTCTGTACTGGAGGGGGAAACTGCATTGTTAGCAAAATTTGAAATAAAAAAAAACGCAATAAAAAAGTAATTAAAATCCAAATCAATTCTAAATTTGAATTGTTTTTTATTTTTTTCTTAAAGAACGTTGTTCTTGCTTACGAATTGTTAACTGCTATTTTGAATTAAGCGAAAGTTTTCTGGTACAGTTTCGTCGACGTTCTGTTAAAGTATCAGATCGATTTAGAACAAAAGAACCAAACGGAACCAATCAACTGAAAACTGAATATGCTAATTGTTATTAGTTTTTTAAGATTAAATGTGCGTTAGCGTAAAAGGAAATCAAGTTGATTCATGTTTATAAAAAATTTAAAATTATAATTTTGTAATTGAAATTGCATTCAATCTTTTGAACGTTAATTGTTGCATCGTTTGCATGTAAAATGCGCATTAATGTGCTAAGACAACATTTTTCCGCAAGTGGGAAAAATGGACATAACGCTAGTCCCCATCATAAAACGATGGTAGCGCCCTCTTGGCGTATACAGTTAATAGTTATCAAATCGCTCGAATCAAAATGTCATCGGTCTACGTGATATACATCAGCTGAAAGCTGGACCCAATAGCGTGTTTGGAATGCCGATGTAAACACAATCAGTTTGCAATTTAATAAAATTGACGACCATTTCAAATCAATCGAAAATATTTTATCGCCTCCAACTCGATCGTTTGCAAGTTCTCATCGTTACACAAAGAGGTTATTTAAGTTTCCGTCATCTTTATTGCGAGCTTCATTCTGTTTTGCTGTTTTGTACTTGTCAATGTTGTAAATGTGGTGGCAGTGTTGACAGGTGTTCTCTATTCTTGTCAGGTTCTTGTGTGATTAATTATTCTCAACGATTTTGTTCACAATTTGAGTTTTGTATATTGTATTTCATTGAATCAGTTGTCAATTTTTTATAAAATTATCAAAATGAGATTTTATTAGTTACAAAAAACAAGTTTTGTTTCTTTTTTTTTTGCTTGTAATATTTTTTAATTTTATTTTGTTTGTTTGAATGATAAATAAATATTGTTTATTTCTAAATTGAAACTGCATTAATATTTTTTTTTTTTCAGGTTAATTTTATAATTTGATTCATAATGTCCGGTGACCACGAACCTGTTGTCAAATATCCTTCAGATTATGTCAAACTGAACGTCGGCGGAGCCTTACATTATACCACGAGAACTACTCTACGAAAACATGACACAATGTTGAGAGCCATGTTTAGCGGTCGAATGGACGTGCCCATTGATCCTGAAGGTAATTTAATTTTCAACTCATGATATTTTCTAAATCTATAACACAATTTTCGTTATTTAAATTTCTATTCGTATATTTTAGTTCGTATATTTTATATTTTGAGTTGAAAATTAACACAATTTTCATTATTTAAATTTCTGTTCGTATATTTTAGGTTGGGTTTTGATTGACCGCTGTGGCAAATACTTTGGAACAATTTTGAATTTCTTACGAGATGGCTCAGTACCTCTGCCAGAAAATGCAAAAGAAATTGCTGAATTGCTTGCCGAGGCAAAATATTATTGTATCAGCGAACTGTCCGAATCTTGCGAGCAGGCACTGCAGAAAAAAGAGAAGGAAAAGGAACCCAATTGCAAGCCAATCTGTAGAATCCCTCTGATTACGTCACAAAAAGAAGAACAATTTTTAATAAATAGCTCAACAAAACCAGTTGTTAAATTGCTTGTTAATAGACACAATAACAAGTACTCTTACACGAGGTTGGTATTCTGAATTTCATTTCAACGTTGAAAAATTCATTTCGACATTTTTAGTATTAATATTTTAACACTGTTTGTTATATTGCAGTACTTCAGATGACAACCTTCTTAAAAATATTGAACTATTTGACAAAATGTCTCTACGCTTTAGCAACAGAATTTTTTTCATCAAAGATGTGATTGGATCTAGTGAAATATGTTGTTGGACATTTTATGGCCACGGCAGAAAAGTAGCTGAAGTTTGCTGTCATTCTATAGTATATGCGACAGACAAAAAACATACAAAGGTCGAATACAATTCATTATTTGAATTATGTCAGTTTGAAGAATTGTTAAAATAATGTTTTTATATGATTTTCTTTATTTACAGGTAGAATTTCCAGAATCTCGCATCTTTGAAGAAACACTCAATATTTTATTGTACGAATACAGGGGTGAGCCTGATAAAGAACTAATGCAGGCAACTTCTTCAAGAGGTGCTGTAAGTGGGCCACCGCCTTGTACATCAGACGAGGAAGCTTCCGGGGTTGCTCCACGACACACAAACGAATCGGTCTAATCGATTTTTGTTAAACCATCATTTGTAGTTTCTTGCAGGCACTTATCTGTTTCTGTGTGCTGGTAAATTAATTTTAATTTGTTTGTCACCAATTAAATTAATTTACTTAACACCGAACCATTTCAGTGTTGAATTGAACTTGTATATAATATCAGATGTTCTGTAATTGAACCATTTACATCGAAAATCGAATTACAAAAATAAAAGATAAAAACAATGATTAATGGGTTTTGTATACATTTCAGTTACCATGCATGTCTATTTTAAAAATATTTGTTTATTTATACGAAGTTGAAAAATATATATAAAAGCAGGAAACTTTTGAAACTCGGCATCAATCGTCAATGAAACTTCATGATACCGTTGCTCTTCGTTTTCGTGTCCAATTTGGTGTTGAAAATTGTACTTGCCAAAGCATCGCCTCTTCTCTGTGTTGGTATTCCACGGTACAAATTTTCAGTAATCTGCGTCCGATCATTGCCGTTGTTTTTTCTTACCTTTTGATCATAATATTCAATGTTATCGTTGTTATCGATAGCCTTCATCTCAGCCAACAATTTTTCCTTATCAAAACCTTTCATGGATGATTTCCTCGTCTCTTTCTTATCGCTCTCGCTTTTCTTTTCATTCTTGTTATCCCGACTATTTCTTCGCGACTCTGAACTATTTTTCGTAACTTTTTCGACATCTGACTTGCCTTCGTTTTCCAAATACTCATTCAACCGTTCTCTCTCCTTGAGGGAAAATTTTTCTACCTCTGCCTCATCATCATCCACACTTCCGTTTTTACAGATCAATTTGTCAAAAAAATGTTCTAAATCGTCGTTGCTATTCGACTGTCGGAAAGTTTCACTAGCTTTACTTTCTGAAGCATCAGCGGAAACTTTTTCTTCACCGGTTTCAACAGCGAGGTCTGGTGAATTGTCATTATTCTTCGATGTCTTTACAGACTCTGTACTGTTTGTTGCAATCACGTCACCAGTTTTTATCTCTTTCTTAGATAGGGTATCATGTTGAGATTTAATTTCACTCGCACTATCTTGTTCGTCTTGAATGTGATTTTCCTCAGGACCACTTTGAAACACACTCAAGGCAAAATTTTGTCCTTTATCAAACTCTTCCTGAACCATTCGCTCGATTTCTTCGTAGTTCCCTCTGTGATTGGCAATTGTCATTGTACGAGAAGATATTAGTGGGGATTGGTCAGACGTTAATCTAAAAAATATCGATGAATGATGGTTTAAAATGAAATCTGATTCTTGAATGAAATTAAAAATGTTTAATTTGTTCAAAATTTTAATTACGACTTGTGTCATCTTGTTCAACAAACCTCGCACAAACTTGTCTCGATTTTTTGAACAGTTCCTCGTGTTTCAGATCTGTTTCTTCAACAAAATCCTGTATATCATTCAACTGCGGCAAATTGTTATAATCGATTGAATCCAACTTATGACACTTGTCATCCTCCTCTTTATTTCCCAAGTCCAACTTTTCAATGTCTTGAAGGCTTAAAGCCAGATCATCCTCGTCTATTACCTTTTTCAATGAGCTTGCGGACTTTTCCGAAAGGTCTGTAGATTTTGCTGATATCGATCTGCTGGCTGATTTCGAAAAGCGAAACTTCTGGCCGGGAGGCAGAAACAGAAGTTGACTCTCTTGGCTCTTACCGTTCATTTTTCTCTCAAAATTAATGTCCAGATCTGACAAACTTGGCTGGAATAAATACAAAAATAAAATTTAAACAAAAATGAAATTATAAGAAAAGAGATATATAAAAATAGATTACCAAAATCTTGTCGTTCAAATCACTTTCGATCTTCTTTACACTTGACTTTGAATAATTCAAACTAACTCTGAAAAAAAAAAAAAAAAAAAAAAAAAAAGATATTTAATCGTGTAATTATTTATAGTTATAGTTGTAATTCAGGAGTGTGTTCAAGTTGAAAAATTGTAATACCCGGAGTCTTCCAGACTCGAAAACGAGCAATTCCCTGCAATACTTCTAGTCTTATTGCATGCTGGCAACTGGTTGTTATAATACAGCCTCTTTTCTCTGTTGTCTAGCATGTCCTCCAAACTCTTGAGTTTTTCTAAAGTGTCTTGCAAATTTTTTTGCGTTTCTTTGTGCTTCACGACCTCCGAGTGCAATTGCTGTTTCAAAGACTTGGTCTCCAGTGTTAATTTCTTATTCAGATTCTGCCGGGTGTTGGAATCAAATTAGTCATCTAACAAATTAAATTCATGACAAATATAAAATTCAAGTATTACTTGAATTGTGTTTTGTTGCTGCTCCATTTGGTAGCTCAAATCTTTCACCTGAGATTGCAGTTTATCGCGTTCAAGCAAATTACGGTTCTGACTCAGTTGCAAAAGTTTTTTGTTAAAAACCTAAAATGTTTAAAGATATAATGTAAAAAAATGGTCTCTTTAAATCGAGTTTTAAATATTGATTATTTTGTTTTAGAATACCTGCAAAGAAAGCAATTCTTTTTCCTTATCCTTAAGATTGTCACAGGTGATTTTGTGTTGCTCTTTCAGCTTCTTATACTTTGCCTGTAAAACTCGTAGATCTTCGTGATGAGAATTGATGATTCTCGGCAGTTCGGCATTTGTTCCTTCGTACTTCCTCAGAGCGGATTCCTGTTTCTTCTGAATAGCTTTCAATAGTTTGTTTTCGTTTGAAAGTTCCTTATAAAATGGAAAAAAGTAGAAAAATAATTTCACCCTCATCAAACGAAGTTGTCAGCTAACGCCAAAAGGCATGAAAGTTTTACCGCACAATTGTCACCAGACTTACGTTCAAGTGATAATGTGCATCAGTCAGTTGATTTTGAAGTTGCTTAACTCGTAACATTTTTGCGGATAAAATTCTCTGAGACACTTGGTTCTTGGAGGATTTACTGGGTTGAGCTAGTGGGTAAAAGCGTGAACTATTTCTGTACGGACTGTTCACTAGAAATAACGAATAAAAAATAACAAAATTATCTTGATGAATAATATTCTTTTGATTTATGATAAAAAGAAATAAATAATTTCAAAGCTCACCTCCATACACATCATTGAACGGTTTCCTTTTTAATAAACGAGTAGCACCGAGGGGTAATTTGCCCTTACGAGGAGTTCCGCTCAATGATTCTGAATATTTACTGAAAATTCAATGTGTCGAACAATTAAAACAATTAAAAAATCAAGATGGCAGTAAATTTTTAAATAAAAATGATTACGAATGATTATTAGTAATGATAAAAAGATGAACACCTTGACGAGCATGAGTGTTTATCAGAGCACACTACCGGCAGTGAGGGTATTCCGCTTTGCATCTTAATTAAGCCTGAAATCACGCGAAACTTAGTACCAGCGGGCTCTTCGAGCTTGCATTTTCACTCAGGCTCTGAATTCACTTTTCAAATATGAACACAAGGAGGTTCGCTCGAATCTTGACATTTGAAACGAAAAAAAAGTGTCATCCGCGACTCTGTTTTCACGCGAGGTTGTCAAGGCGACCGCAAGAGTATACCAATGGCAAACACATTTTATTGATCAAATTAAACTTACAATGCATCGCATTCGTTTCAGCACGATATTTCAGCTCGAAGGTGCGTAATGTTCATTCGCACGGATATTACATTATCGTTGATAAGACTTGCGAGTGCACGAGACGTCTGTCAAACTGATCGATTTGAAATTTAAACTTGGCGCTCGTGTAAGCCCGGAGGCCTCGTTTCGGTTCGTTCGTATTATTTATTTAAACGGCACGTGTATCACTTTGCAAAGTGACACCGTTATTCTAACCAGAAAAAAATATACGATAACAATAAAATGTATATCAGATGAATGAAATATAAAATTTTTATTCCACTGGAACGATATAATTTTTATACAATCAAACTTGATGGCTGTTGATTTTGTGGCAAATTACATTTTCCATTTTACATCAAACTGACTAGAAACATTTTGTTAAAACAAAATGTTGAACATATAACTTTCGAGATGATGAACTTAACATTTATTTTCGGAGACTTATAGCGTTCACAAATGAAACTTTGTAATATCGGCGTTGTATTTTTGGATATACATGTATATTTACAACAAAATGAACCGAAATATATTGTGAGAAGATGCCTGCATCTCTGTCACCTTCAGTTCACAACAGCAATACAAATGCAATACAAATCGATTGCACTTTTTTAAAAATAATATTCTATTTTTTGTTATCAAATTTTTGTATTTCATATCGATGAAAGCGATTCACTGCGTTGAGTTGTTTCTCTTTAATGACTGCCTTCGGGTCGATTTTTCACGTTCTTATTTGAATCGATTTGAATGACACCGATATGCTGAGCATTCCACAGCTTTGAGTAATACGAATTCGGAATTTCCACGAGTTCCGAGTGGGTTCCTCTTTCGACAAGTGCTCCTTTGTCAAATACTAAAATTTCATCCGCATCTATGACTGTGGAAAGTCTGTGTGCTATTACTATCGATGTTCTCTTTTCTGTTGCTCGACGTAAGGCCTCGAGAATATTCTAAAATTTAAAAAAAATCAATAAGATGTTTAGTACATAAAAATAGTAATTGAAAAAATGTTTTAATGGTTCAACCTGTTCTGTAATAGAATCCAAGGAAGAAGTGGCTTCGTCAAATACTAAAATCGGCGAATCTTTTAAAATTGCTCGAGCGATTGCAACTCGTTGTTTCTCTCCTCCGGAAAGCTTTAATCCTCTCTCTCCAACTGGAGTGTTGTAACCCTGGGGCCATTTCAGTATAGCTTCATGAAGATTTGCCATTTTGGCTGCTTCGTATACATGTGCTTCTGACTTGGAAAGATTTCCATAATGAAGATTATAGAAAATCGTATCATGAAAGAGAACAGAGTCCTGAGGCACAATTGCGATGCACCGTCTCAAGTCGTGAATATCCAAGTCCTGGATATTTTTGTCATTTATGTAAATGTTGCCTCTTTGTGGATCAAAGAATCTGTAGAGTAATCGTATAATTGTTGTTTTCCTAAAAAAATATAAATTAATAAAATAATTAGAAATTAACAATCTTTTTTCATTCGCACAAACAAATTAGTTCAAACTATTTTTCCGTACCCGGATCCTGATCCTCCGACAATAGCAATTTTCTTTCCACTTGGAATATTGAAGGAAATTTCATTCAGAATAGTCTTGCCTTCAACATACTGGAAATCTACTTTATCAAATTTGATTTCGGCCTTTTTTTGAGGAATTTGAAACGGCAAAGCGTCGGACTTGTTCTGAAATAGAAGATTAAAACAAAAATTTGAATCTCACGCGGTTGTATAACAAATTTTGATTTCCATATCAAAAATACCAATACCTTGATATTAGGATCCATTGTCATCAACGAAAACATGGTTTGCATATCAATGAATGCTTGTCTAACTTCTCTGTACACCGATCCTAAAAATCCCAGCGGAATTGACAATTGGAAGAGTAATCCATTTACCATAACTAAATCTCCAACAGTTAGAGTTCCTGCAAAAATAATAGCGTGTCGAAAATTTTAGTCCACCGAGTGAAAAACTCATTAACTGTCATTCAATTTTGTTAGTACGATTGCTACCATTCACTATATCACGGGCAGCTAAAACCATGATCAAACTTAAAGCCGCACTGAAAATTGCCTGCTGGCCGAAATTGAGCATCGCCAAACTGGTACTGGTCTTCAAAGAAGCATCCTCGTACTTTTTCAAAGCCTTGTCATATCTTTCAACTTCGAATGTTTCATTATTGAAATACTGCGTGATAAATTATAATAATTTTTTAATTAAAAATCCATTTGGAACGTTCTCGAATATTAACGCTAAAATTTTACCTTAACAGTTTCGTAATTAATTAGAGAATCAATAGCTTTGTTTCCAGCTTCATTTTCAGCTTTGTTCATGAAAACACGGAACTTCGTTCGCCACTGAGTAACTGATAAAGTGTAAGCTGCGTACGCAGTCACACATCCCAGTGCCACGGCAGTGTATTCGGAACCGCATTTCAGACCTAAAATTGAACTTACTAATGCAAGTTCGAATACGGTTGGTGCAATGTTGAAGACCATTGCTGTGAGAACAAAATTGATACCACGACTTCCTCGATCTATTGTCTGAAAATATGCAAGTTGCAATTGCCATTATATATAGAGTTCCATTCGTCTATTCAAATTATACATTTTCATCTCTTTTTTTTATTTGACAAAATGAGATGACAATTACCTTAGACAAAGCCCCGGTTTGCCGATTCAAATGAAAAGACAAGTCCAAATTATGCAAATGTAAAAAAACGTTCCTTGCAATCTTTCTAATTGAATGCTGAGCGACTTTTGCAAATACTGCGTTCCTTAACTCATTGAAACCTGCAGCTCCTGCTCGAGCTACTCCATCTGTGGATCGAGACAAAGACGCATTTTGTTATTAATAAATAAACTGACAACAAATTGAAATTATAGTTGAATACATTTGTTCGTCCTTACATCCAACAAGGAGAGACATTCCAACAGCAGCTACAGTTTCCGGAGCAGAATCCAAGTTCAATGTTTGGCTAGCGTTGAAATAGTCAACCGCGTATTTGAAAATAAAGGGCACCGTAACATTCAAAACTTTTGCTCCTATAAGTAGACTCACAGCCAGTTTTACCCTCCTTCTAATGTCTGGTTCATCCTGCAAAAATATGAGCAAATTTTTATTTTATTTTTTTTTCACTTCAAATTGTAGTGTGAGAACTGCTAGTGAGAACTGCTGCCACTAATGAATATATAAATAAATAAAATCTTTGAATTCGTTAAGAGAATAAAATCATGAATTTTGGCACCTGTGGCCAGATGTAGCCGAGCATCGCTTTTGCCATGTCAGAACTGTTGACCGGCTTATCAGTTTTGAGGCCAATACCATCTCGACTCAAACTAGAAACTCCGGGATGAAAACAGTTTCTTTTTTGTTGGCCCTGTTTGCCGCCTGTCAAGCTGTTAACAACCAGGTTACTCTTAGACGGAGGAATAATTGATTTCGCTTGAGGTACATTTTCTTTTTGTTGCGCCCGGTCTATAACGTTTCCTGTACAGGTCTGCAACCAAAGAATAATTAATTAAAAATAAAAAAAGAATCCTAAGTTGCAAAAATGCTTGTTCATTCATTGTCAAGCCAAAAAAACAAACGGTTATAAATGAATAACAACAATATAAAAAGTAAAAGACATGTCAAAATAATACTACAGTGAAAGGTTTCTTTAAACAGAGTAAAAAAATGATAAATTGTATGATGTAAATATTACCCGGGCAATCGTCACTGAAATGGGGTTAAGTTTTTTAGAACCAAGTCTCAACTTGGCATTGCAGTGAGAATATGAAAATGCAGTTCTAAGAATCAAACTGCTGTCGTTTTTCGCGATCTTTAAAAAACGTCCACACACAATAAATCTCAACATATTGATAAGTTATATCACATCATATATATACATATATGAAAAAAACATTTGCTCCAATTTCATTTCATGCTAAAAATTCGAAAAGTCGGCAAGATAGACACCTGTTAAAATAATTGCCACCTGTCGACAATCGTCAGAACAACAAAGCTCTTCTCCATGCAGTGAGGTTGGGTTTCCATCAAACCCAAAGTGGGGGATGAAACAGCTGTTTGTTGTTTTCTTTATGTTGTTTACAAAAATGCGCTCTCTGACAGTTTGGACTGTTTTCGATTTTCGTTCAGTTTGAAAGAATGAGTTTTTAAATAAGTGCAGAGTGCAATGTTTTTGATGCGAGTTTCCTCAAGTCACGATGAGTTTTATTCTTGACGTCATAAGAGGCTTCTTTTATAAAATGTTAAACGTCATTTGGTTCGGTAAAAAAAAGATATCGAATTCCTTGAACATTTATATCAAAACGTACACAGGTAGTACGTTGTCGGTAGACCTTGACCCAAAATGGGACATCAGAGAGGTGAAAGAAATTTTGGCACCAAAGATGGGCATGTCACCCGAGGATATCAAAATTATTTTTGCCGGCAAGGAGTTACACAACTCTACAATTATTGAGGTAGTCAAACTTTCTTTCACAAATTTCTTGTTTTGAAATCACATGTAACTTTTTCTTTTCCTTCAGGAATGTGATTTGGGCCAACAAAGTATTTTGCACGCTGTTCGTACACCAAAATGCAAGATTCAAAATGAGAACAAGAGTGACACAATAGAGGAATTAAATGAGTCGATGGAAAGCGGCGGAAAGCCTTTGAATGAGACTTTATCGGATCTACCCTTGGATGAATCTTTCAGTGAAAAGGATACGTCGACAAGTTCAGGTTTCAAAGCACCTCATTTTCAAAAATATGTTAAAATGGAAAAAAAAGAAAATGAAAAAAAACTCGCTAAAACAAAATGTCTGAAATTTAAATAAAATTGAATAATAAGTCCATTTAATTTTCATTCCTAACAGTTGTCGAGCCAGAAAAGCACCGGGCACATTTTTACGTCTTTTGTTCAAAACCATGCGGTTCGGTACAAGCAGGCAAATTGAGAGTACGCTGTGAAGCATGCAAAAGTGGCGCTGTGACTGTGGACAGGGATCCGCAATGCTGGCCTGATGTATTATCTCCAAAAAGAATCACGGTGAACTGTGAAAACCCTTTGTGCACTGCACCCGAAACTTGTTCGGATGAGACACACTCTCCAGTGCATCACGCACAGTTTTATTTTAAATGTGCCAAACACGTCAGTTTAGGAGAAAGAGACGAGGCGGTTCCTTTGTACCTTATCAAGCCTAATTTAGACAAAGTTCCCTGTTTGGCGTGTACCGACGTTAGGTACAGCATATTTCCAAGATCAATAAAAATAATCATTTTGTGAATAAATTTTTGCACCTTGCATCACTTTCAGGGATACCGTACTTGTGTTTACTTGCGAAGAAGCACACGTAACCTGTTTAGATTGTTTTCGAGATTACTGCTCTGCACGATTACGAGAGAGACAATTTGTTTTTGATGAGGTCAGCGGTTACTACACTCTGCCTTGTCCGGCAGGGTGCCCAAACTCTTACATACCAGAAACCCACCATTTTCACCTTCTTAATCCACAGCAGGTATACGCTTTATAACGTACAAATGTACATCTTTGAAACTGTAAATTTTTGATTTATGAATGTTGAGATTTATGTGGAAGATAACATCATATTAGATGATCGCTGATGAAGAATGAAGATAAGCTTTCGCTTCAATTTAAATCAAATTTGGTATTGAAATTAATTGATGGGAAACATGTACCCAAAGTCGATTAATGAATTTTGAATTCAGTATGAGCAGTATCAACGTTTTGGTGCCGAGGAATATGTGTTAAAAGAAGGTGGTCTGCTTTGTCCACAACCGGATTGTGGAATGGGCATAATTCCTCCCCCAATTGTCGATGGCGACGAGGAAAAGTGTCGTAAGATTCAGTGTATCGGTGGATGCGGTGTAAGTATAATTTTCGTGTAAACTATCTGTTATAAAAATAATAAATTTGGATGATGTCAGAAAATGAAAAGAAATAAAACGGTATTCTTTTATTTTTCAGTATGTGTTTTGTCGAAGATGTTTACAGGGATATCATACAGGATCCTGTGAAGTGCCTCCGTCACCTTCTGCCTCGATAAATTTGCCGTTCGGATACGTAGTTGATCCTTTAAAGGCCAAAGACGTAATTTTTTATGATTTACATTGAGAAATATCGCGCTGTTTGTTTTATGACGGATTTCATGTGAAGATGTAAACGATCTTTTCCAGACAAAATACGACGATGCCACCAATAAAACCATAAGAATTTCAACGAAACCGTGTCCCAAATGTCGGACACCTACAGAGAGAGATGGTAAGAATGATAGATTGGTTCTACCTCAGTTCGAGGCATTCAGATCTCGTACACATTTATATTATTTCAAAATTAATTTCTAATCAGTTTTCCATACTGATTTGAAATGATGATCAATTTTATCATCGTCATTTTTACTTTACTTTTTCTTTTCATTTTAGGTGGGTGCATGCATATGATTTGCACAAGAGCAGGCTGTGGTTATCAGTGGTGTTGGGTCTGCCAAACAGAGTGGACAAGGGACTGTATGGGTAGTCACTGGTTCGGATAAGATTGCAGAATCAAACCTTCATCTCAAATAATCAATTTTTGTATATATTAATCATGAAATGAAAGTATCAACAAACTTTTATATCAATTTATTCTAGTCTTGTAGACAAACAATTGTATAAAAGGAATGATTTTTTTTTTCATCATAAATTTTATTGCGGAATCAACACTTCTTTTTTAAGTATGATATGATACATAAATCAAAATCGCAATAACTCAACCTAAACTTTCACAGCGGGGAAAAAATTGTATGAAAAATCAGTAAATTGTGAATATATACAGGCATCAGGAGGCGAATATTAAAGAGAGTTTATTATCATAATGCACGATCAGTTATTTATAAGGAAAAAAGAGACACGAATCCTCTGCAGCTTGCGATTTTTCGCGTTTCAAATAAGCGCGCAGCATCGGCAGTCACATCCGCGTTCCTTCGCGATTTTGGACATTGGCACGTGTTAAAATATCTTGAATACGCGTCCCGAAGCCCAATGGCGCCTCCATTCCAAATTGATGCTTTCGTTGGGTGCGCGCGCGACCTACTTTCTTTTGTCTGTGTGCGTGTACACAAATGTTCTCCTGACAAACTAGATTTCTTACGTTTGAGTTCACCTGCTCGCGTTGAAGGGCTCTAATGTATTGTACGCTTTTTACAATTCACTCTCATAGTGCTTAATGATATTAAAAAATGACTGTTTTATCATGTTAATTAAACATTTATTTAACACAAAAAAATATTGCTTTACAAAAAAACATCAAGTCTTTGATTTTCAGGACGAATGATTTTGTCTGACTCTCTCAGTAATTAGAGTACTTGTTAATGGTGGTTTCATTGAACTTTTCATAAAGCGAGCGATCGGTTTGGATGAATAAGTTTGCACGGAGGCATTTATCAAGATTACCTGGGCATTAAATCGACCCGTTACGTGGGGTCTGAATCCCATATTTTTAATGCCAGATGAAAGACTTATAACATGCTTGCCAAGCATAATCGTATATATTAGAAGCCACGTTTTTATTAGAGCGTGCTTTGCTTCTAAACGTTGCATTTTTATAAAACATCGCCGAAAAACTTTGTAAAGGTAAACTCACTGTCGAGAAGCAACAAAAAAAGGTTGTAAACTCCACCGAGAAGAGATGTCTTGAATATGCTGCTCCTTTTTTTTGTACGTGTCGATCTTTATTATTTGTAAGAATTTCATTGTGTAACCAAATTTCTAAAGCATGTTCCGAATTTATTACGTCGATATTTTTTTGATTAATTCAGGGCAATTTGTTTACCGCCGTCGTTTGACTGATGATTTTCACAATTCGTGTATTGTTAACATGCGTGTTTTGTAATAATTACACTAGTTTCGGTCTAATCGAACTTTATTGCGCCATTTGAGTTCACGTCGACTCACTCACGTGAGATTGACTTCAAGTTCATTAGACCTGTAAATCTTTTAAATCAAAAACATGATGTCGTTTGTTAATTCTAATTTAAAGAACCATTTTCTGGACAATTAAGTCATTGATTAATGAATTATTCAGCGTCTGGTAGATCTCGTTTCTGATAAACTAATTAATATTTCAGGTCAAACTATTTCTTTTTTTTTCCTAACTTTTTTAGTTGACGTGATTTACTGTCATTATTTCGTACGAGCAAAACCTAATATTAATTACGAAACAATCAATAATCTTCTAAATTTATAATTTTTTTCCAACTGGGTAACAAATTCCAAGCAATTTATTTCATTCGACTTACATTCAGTTTGAAACTGTTCCATCTTTAATTGGAAACGCGTCAGACAGTTTGTTTTTATTTCAAGATAGCCATTCAATTAATGATAGAGAATCAAGCAGGAGGTGTCTCGTCTGTACTTGCAGAGTTCCAACTTTTAATCATATTGTCATGAAATTATGTTGTATCCATTTTTTTAATTACGAAATTCCAAGTTGCATTGAAAAGTGTAAAATCCAAGATTATTGAAATATTATAATTATTTTCACATAGCCTGTAGTCATAAGTGTTATTTAATCCAGAGCAAAGACGGAATTAAATAATCCATGTAGTAGAATGATTTTTTTTTCTTGCAATTTCAATCAATTAAAAGAGTTTCCCACTCGCGAGAGGAATTAAATAAATAATTACAAAAAAGTGGTGGTGTTGAATGTGAAAATGAATAATACAATTTTGCTGGATGGATTAATAATCTAAAGTGGGCATGTTGTTATGGTAAGAGATAAATCCGACACAATTTCATGATCTGAATTGATAAATTACGGTTTCATTTCTTCCGATTAAAGGGAGTACACGAAATTTTGATTTATCGCCTCTTGGACCAGCAAGGAAGTGTGGTTTGTTATTTTTTTTTTCTTTGGATCCGTGAAATTCGCCTCGGATCCCTTTAAAACCCCTTTTTTATGGGGTCGTAACACGTGCAAAAGAAAGTCACGGGACAGGTTTTTTCAAAAGGGTCGCCCTCAGTGAATGCGATTTTTTTTTCATCATAATAATATTTCATGGAATAATTTAAAACAAGCACCAAATGTTTTTCTTCGTTCATTTCATTTCAATAAAAACCATTGTTTCGGATTAATTTTTTGCATTCAATTTAGTTGAGTGGTATCTTATTGATTCTCGCATCTTTTTTTATTTGTTCAACTTTGCTATAATTTCTAATTCCAACTGTTAAAGCAGATTTCTAGCGATATGAAAAATTAAACGATTATATTTTTGACAAAAAATGCTCGGGTTGTTAGGTTTAATTAAATGCGAATAAAGTTAACGGGTTAAAAATGCAGAAAATTGAAATAATTGAATGAAACAGAAAATATGCAGGAAATGCATTATTTAAATAATAATTGCCATAACTGGCAATTATCTGTGGTTCTCTTTGTGTTCTAAAATATTTCAACGACACAAATGTTCAATTCTATTTCAGGGAACTTTAATTTCAAATTTATTTAACGTTAATTATTAATGTTTTTGAGCAATCATCCGATTTATCAAGAGGCAAAACAATTAGTTTTTCATTGTGTATACACTTGTCCCTTTGTTTTTATCTGAAATTATTTTAATCCGAAATCAAATAATAATTGTATTATTAGATAAATGTTTTTCCTCTGGAATGTATTTTCGAACGCAGTATTATTATTTTGGCTATAATTTCATTCAACATACTACAATCGATTTACAACTCTTTGCGTAACGAACGATTTGTTGATAAAGTCATCCAGAACAATGTCGATTCTGGTCTGCAACGGTAAAAATAATTTCATTATGTGTTTTTTTTTTCGCATCATCAATAAATAAAAACTAAAGTGACAATTTAGCGATTTAAATTTGCCATCAATTAAAATTTTTTTTTTATTTCAAATAGAATCGTTCATTTTGTTATTTGATCACTAAATCCAATTTGTCTTGTTTAATAAATCCAATTTATGTTCTTTACCGAATGAGTCTTTTCTACAGAAACACTAATGAGAAAATATTGCAAGGTAAAGAAAAAAAGAACCAACCACAATTTCAATTTGCAACAACTTTAAAATACAACAATTAACAACTTAATTATCAACAACAATGTCATCTGATTTTTGCAGTTGGAGAGAACTCTGCTGAGTAATGTACAAATTAGAAAAATAAATGATAATTGAATAGAACAACGGAGCTGTAAACAAAAAAAGGAAAGGAAAAAAAAAGGTTCGCTGCAGCTGAAGACCTAAATCGGCGGGATTCTAGTTTGTGAAGGAGAAAAATAGGTTTTGCCGGCGGCGGCGGCGGCGGCGGATCGAGAGAAGGGCCGATTTCGGGGCGCCCGGCGTAGAATTGAGAGTGTGTTGTGGCGCACGCGGCTCGACTGTGGCGCGGCGTTGCGCGCGCAGGTGGGTACGCGGAGAGGGTGGCGCCGTGCGTCGCGCGCGACCGCACCTCGCCTCGCCACACCGCGCCACCACCGAGCCGGTCAATACTCCGAGTTGGCGTGAGCGAGCGCGACGCAACGCGATCGTGTCCGCTGCCGTTTGCGAAGCCGATCCGCGGCCGACAATTGTTAACCAGTTGACAGGGCGAGATTGTTGCGGCACGCGGGCCGCACTCCGATGCGCAATCCGGCCGCGTGTGCGGTTGACGCGGCGGCAACGCGCGCGCCCATGGACGTGACGTTTGTTGGTGCTGGCGCCGTTCATGTAGGATCAAACCTCGTTTCTGCACTGGACGCGTACTCGCGAGAACTATTATGAGGATTCTGGTCAGTTTCCGAGCGCGTCCCCGTGCCAGAGCGAGACGCCAGATCATGGATTTATCATCAACGTTCCTCCTTGTCCTCGTCGTCGCGTGTGCCGTCGGCGGTAAGTCCTCTCTCGGATACCACACACATAGACAAGATGCTCCAAATCAACAATCCCGAACAATTTATTGTTTATTTAGACACCTGTTTAATTGTTTGTTTTTCTTCTGATGGGACGTCTGATGAAAAAATGAGTCGCCAAAATTGACAATTTGATAAACCGTTGGTAAACAAACGGACGGCAATTATTTTGTCTTGTTAAAAATGAATGTGCATTGCAACTGTTGTCAATGATATAGGATGAATAATTCGATTGTCAACATATTGACATGACGAAATTGCTTGTGCTATTTGTGTGACGTGAACATTTTTGTTTACATATTTATAGACATGATATATTTATGTGGCGGATTGAACAAAGATATAGGCGAAGGAGGATGTACTACGATTGTTGGCCGTGTTTTTTCAAGGGATAAGGCGGCCGATCAAGTTGCGGTCCATCGTTACTCGGCGCTTTTGGCTCGAAGGTCCTTTGGGTCTCTCATGCGTCGCTTGTTTACCCTCAAATAACGATCTCTCGTATATGCCTCTCGGATTTTGAATTCGTCCGAATTTATTTGTCAGAAGCAAAACTACCTTGTCGGTTGTAAAATAAAATAATATGATTCAAAATGGAAATAATAATGATAACAATAATCAAAGATTGTAATAATAAAACTGATGCATCTGTTTAGTTTCAGGTTCGATATTAGATTGCAAGTAGCATCTGTTTTGAGGCTTTATAATTCGTCGTGTACTGATATAGAGTCGAAAGAAAAATGAGAGAAAAGTGACGGAGGAGGATTAATTTGAAGTCATTTTAAACGCAGTGGACGCCACACGACTGGAGAAAAGTGCGGCCTCTCAGAAGAGCATCCGAATTTCTAAGTTTAAAACAAAGTAATCGTTATGTATGCTAAGCGTATTCAAACGTCACAGGCCGTTATCTAACCGCCTTATTTATTTGTTTATGAGAAAAGCCCGAGAGCCTTTTTTGGCAAACCAATGAAAGTAAGGTTATGCCGTCAATGGGAAAGACACATTTTGGGCCTGATTTGCATCGATGAAAGTCGTGTTCTCGCCACCTGCGTTTTCTAAATTTTATACCATTCAATTCAATTTCGCATTCTTCATTGTACCGTATAAACAATGTTTGATCCTTCGTTTTACTGTTTTTTCATTGTTGTCTTTCTATTTTTTGTTTTGTCAACCAATGTTACTTGGCAAATTTATAGTTTGGCTCTCTGATTGGATGCTCATTAAAACAATCACAAAGTTTATGACGCAGTGCATGTTAGTGCATTAATGGAAAAAAAAATTCCACAAGTTTCGTAGCTTGATGAGAAAACGAGCCGAGAGAACAGCGATTTGGGCAGAATAATTGCGACTGTTAAAGTTTGGCGCCGAGTCAAAAATTAAGATAAGATTAGGCGACGTTGGACAATTATGTTATTCACTGATTAGATAATTTTATCGCAATGGAAATTGTATATTTTAATTAATGAGAATGAAAAATTGATTTTTGGTGTGTCAATCATGTACAAACAAAATTGCAATTGATTTGATGAATTCGATTGAAAATAGATTGTTCTCGGTTGATTATTTTTGCAATTAAAAATTGATGATTAGTTGAACGTGATGAAAACGAGGTTTTGCGAACGGTTGAAAAATTCATGGACGTTGTTTCGAGCATCGAGCAATATAAAAACGACACCTTTTCAGGTCAAGCATTCGTCGTCCTTTTCTCTATATTCAATAATCTTTTCGTATTGCTGTTCAATGGTGTTTAAACGTATTTCAAGTACTTCGCGGCGACAATACGCACACGGTGAGGCCACTTGAATTCGCCTCTCGGTTTAACTTGGAAAACAAACAAAACACTTTTGAGAATCAGTGCCAATTTTAAACTTGATAAAACAAAGAAAGAACAACAAAGATATCTTTTATTTTGGAACATTTTTTTTTGTTGAATATACAACTTTTTTCATAGTGACTAATTTTTTTTCTGATTCCATCGGAATGAAACATCGAAGGAAATGGAGAAGTTGAATTTGAAGTCTCAAAAATATTCGCAATGCCTTTAATCTGAATAAAGTTCAACAATGTTTTTGAATTTTCAAACATTTTGAAACTTGCAATAGAATTTGCACATTTCAAGTTTCGTTCTAGCCGTTTGTAATTGGGCTTATCGTTGTGTATAAAAAATAACTGCGCTGTAACAATATTAAACTACTGTACTCAAAAGTGGTTTTAAAAAAGAACAAAAAACTTTAAAGTTGTGATTCAGAGTTGGGATCTGAATTTTCCGCAGAGTTTTGCATAATCATTATCGGAAATTGAATTTCCTGGTCGTCTATTTTATCTTCATTACTTGTCGCGCCACTTGAAATGAACACAAACCCTGAGGTGTAATGATTGCAAGACAATGCAATTTCCACTTTGGATTGATTTGTATATAATAATGATAATTGAGACAACTGAATTTTGTAGACACATTTTCGTTGTTAGTTTTGCCTGCTGATTCGTTGACATTGTTTCTCAATTCAGAGAGTCAGACAAGATGTTAAGGTGTAACTTGTAAAATGGAACGTATCTTTGGAGTGTCAAATAGTACAATTGAATTTAATTAAAAGTATTAATTTTTAATTTGAAAAAAATGTGTGTACAACATTTTCTAGCGAGTTTTAAAATTGCAGAATTGTTCAAGGATGTTACACAAAGTACATAAAAACATTGAACAAAGTCTAACCATTTCGCGAAATTGCATATCACATCTTAAGGTTGAAGATCAAAGGAAGAAAAATAGAAAAAAGTATGTGTCAATAATATAAATACATTTCAACATCAAAAACTCAGTCTTTAATACTTATGTTTATTAATTTTTTGTTCAAATATACATTTCGAATTACTTTTTATATAACCTTTTTTTTACTGGCGCCTTAGTTGCGAGAGTTGTTTTTTCTCCTTCTTAATTTATAACATTCATATGAAAAATAGGGGTAATAAAAATTGTAGACACAGAAATTAGCATAGTCGTGGTAATCGAGGGACATTAAAACAAGTCAAGATCAACGTGATATCTCATCCACATGTGGAATTCCGTAATTCATAGACCGCGGAACTTGAAAAAAGGATTGCTCAGTTTAGTTAGAAGCCGAGCATAATCTCATTAAGATTATAGAAAAAAAACGTGTCGAACATCGCGGGATTACGTCTCACGCTTGCAAATGAGACTCAGCGTGGTTCTTTAAACTTGGTTCTCGCTTTGTTCGAAAAATATATTGAGGAAGAGAGAGCAAAAGAGAGAGAGAGAGAAAAAAAAGTGACGCCTAGGGAACGAATTCGCGCGCTCAAATATCCAAAGTCAATGAAGAAAGATGACAAAATTGTTCTCTCGCTCTTTGATAAAGAAAGAAAAACCGTCTACTTATCAATTCTGCGAGAATTTCTTCTTCGTATCGCATTTATTTACCTCCGTCGTTTTGAACTTTTGATCGAAAAGCTGCTAATTTCTCATTTCGTTTATTCTCTCCCTCTGGCGGATGAAATTTGATCAATATTAGCTTATACCGAGTCACCAATTTTATTTCAGAAAAATGTGTTCGCAAAGAAAGAGGCGACATTTTTTATTCACCGGCGAATCATCAGGACTAGAAAAGAAGAAAAAAATTGAATTCGATAAAGGAAAAAGAGAGTTGAAGAGAGGACGAATTCAACCTCGTCTTGCACAAATATTTCTGATGAATTTGTTTTTGAGAATGACAATAAAAATGTGACGACGAAATGAATAGCATATCAATTGGTTGGAGATAAGTCGAATAAGATAACGGAAAGGGAGGAGCTGATGGGAAACTGCTGGAGCGAGTTGGGTATATATGTATGTATCGATTAACGTGAGTTAGCAGAGAGCGCGGAGAAAGCGAAAGATGTACGCGAGCCGGAGTCGCGAGCGCAGTTTGCCCTGGAGATGGGAAAGGCCCAGCAAAGATGGAACCGAGAGGTAGCAGGATAATCGATCCTGTCTCCCGACGCTGCCAGACACCTCTGATTTAATAAACACCTAATACGCCTATGCATTATTTACGAACAAGCTGCAATCCGGGTGAAAAATATGCGACCTGCAGTTACAAATTCAACCTGGCCGATTAAAATAATCTTTAACCGATTAATTTCACCTGCGGTCATCAATTTTTGGTCTACTCGTTTTAGCAACCTCAATCAGCCTGTTGTTTTTTTTTCTCTAGAATGTATATAACTTAAATTAGTTATGGGATCCATAAAATTATCCTGCAGGACAATTTTGGCCCAAGTTGAGAGAACAAAGTTTGGAAATGGAACTCGAGATCGAGTGGCGGTTGCATATTAATTGACACTTTGCCAATAATGAAATTACTGGACCGAGCTCGCACCAAGACAAAGAACACATTTATCCGCCGCGTTTAATTAACTGGATACTGAAATTTTATCACGCCGTTTTTCATATAATTTTGTGACTGTTGTAGAGCGGTATAATATCTCTGCTCTAACTTTCCCATTGTTTGCGACGTTGTTTTGTCCAACCGCGCAAAGATCTCGTTGACATATAATTTGACACACAATGTGTTGCTTTCACATGTTTTACTCTTTTCATCGTTGGGAAGAGGGGGGGGAACATGGTTTTCGCATTGTTGGCGAGAAATATTAAAAAGTGAAGAGAGGTCGATCCTTGTCGCGCGATATTGAGCTGTTAAACGAAAGCTGAGACGTGTCTCTTTTGTTGGTTTTCCGAGGCTGTTTAATATCTCAAACGAAAAGTGGAACGAAATACAGGGCGAGACGACCAATCGAGCGTACCTAGTAATAGACGAAATACTGGCCAGGCTTTTGATAATATTCATTTTGCGTAGAGCAAATTATACGAACAACTCTTGCCAAGAACAATTTTGTTTGCAATTCGTTCCCGCTTGTTATTTTACAATTCTATCGGTGGTAAAAGAAAAATATTTTTTTTTTGTTCATAATGCTGAACAAAAAAGAACGAAAGTTCCTACTGTACTTTGCTATTTGATTTTTTTGTGTACTTTATATTGTTTCATTTGTTCTATTCATTTATATTATTTATTCGGGCCAATAAAAATAACTATGTTTATAATGTAATAAAACAAAGTCGAACTTGCTTTTTCGCGTGACAATACCATGGACGTATCTGGGTACGATAGATATATAGTTTGAATTCTTAATCAGTTTTTGTAATTGATCCCATAAATTGTGGGACTTCTTCGCAACTAAAAAGATGTCCAACTTCTCGAGTTCGGTTAACGGAAACGTATTTGCAACTCCAAAAGTTAGACGCTTCTTTAGCAAAGAGAGAACCAGAAGTTTATGCTCGATTGTAACACCAGGCTTATTATATTAACTGTGTACATACACCTATATCTGATAAAGCTCTAAACTTGTAACTAAATTTATATCTCCATTAATACTCAGTATTATTTCTCAACAAAGTTCTGTTGAAAAATGATTTTTTTAATGCACTTTCATGTATCGTTGAAAAAACATCAAATTGGTAGATATTGAATTTCAGAAATGCCTAAAAAGAAATAACAAATCAGCGGATGAAATGGCGCGTTGTGGCAAAAAAGTTTTTCATTTCAAACTTTTTTGTTATCAATAAAAAGTTTCTAAATGAATTTTGTCTCGCAAAATATATTTATTTATATATAAGTTGTTGAATAAATAAAAAACAACTCTGAGAGCAGTTCTCGTGGTGCATTAAAAACAAATTAATCTCTCCATCCTCACACCCACGCGCGACTGCAAATTAATCCCGTGTAAAATCACTTAACACGCATTAAAAACATGAAACGATACGACTCAGAATGAAATAAATAAAGCCGATATACTCGAAGAGTAAAAAAAATCTGGGAAAACTTGTGTGCAAATCAAGTACTTAAATCAAATGTAATGAAATGTGTAACCTTTCAGCCGGTTTAATTAAACGAAAAAATCACGAAAAAAGCACGGCGCGATGTTAAACTGCAACGCGAAGAGCAAACGGAAGGGCAGGTTAAAAAAAATAGAATCGCCAACAGCTGGGGGTTTTAATAAAACGTTTATCGTTCCACGCGACTCCGTGCGTCTCATCGCGTGCGCGAGAGAAAATGCAGAGCCGTGTCGTGTGTCGGCAAAGAGCTTTTCTTTAGCAACAAAAATTTTTTAAACGCGCATTGTTTCCGAGTCTTTGGCAGCCGTCTGAAATCCAATTTGCACGTTCTCGGACGTCGCGATTGTTGCAGCCGTGTGATCGCATTGTACGCGCACAATTACGCACTTGTTTACGCCTCGGTAATGCGCTTTTGTAATTCAAAACCATTGAAATCTCCCCACACTCACGCAGCTCTTGAGGCATTTACGTAATTCCATTTTTCTATGCGATCAATTTTTATGCACTGACCTGTTCTTACTAACACAAAAATGGACAAATGTTTCAAAATAAACTTCATCTTTTTAATCTTATTTTTGAAGTATACTCTTTTGAATTAATTTCCAAATAAAGCATTTTTTCGAGGGGGTGCTCACTGATTTATCAAGTGTACACATGACTTCAAATTTGAAATCATTAGAAGTCTTTGAAATACTTTTTTGGAGTCTTGAAATCTGTAATTTTTAAGATTTAAAATTGTTGAAGTACTTGAGGTAGACTTCAAAAGACTTCAAAAAATTATTGAAATCTTTGAAGTCTTGAAAATTTTTTAACTTTTTTATGTTCAATTTTATATCGTAATTTGATTCAGGTGAAAAAAAAAAATGTTGCTACTATTACATAAACTTTTCACTTTTATTGAACAAACTCTCTGGTAGTCTTAAACCGTAATCACAAACAATCGGTGTTGATAAACTATTGTTCAATATTGAAATATCAATGAACATCCATGGGCACAGAAATTAAATAATATGGTTTGTCTGGTGATATCTTGTACCAGTGGTACAATATGCCAAATTTTTTTGTACTTTTAGAGTCTGTTCGAACGTAGGAAAGTGAGTATTTTTGTTGTTTAATAGTTTTACCTTCAACATACACGAAATCTAAAACGTGACCAATCAAACATTTTGAATTTTCATACTTTTTGAACAGACACCAATCGTCAAGACATATTTCTTCATTTTTTTTTTTTTAAATAGATGCTCTCGTTATTAATTGCTCGGGTTTTCTGTTTATTTAACTCGCTGCTTCGCACTCTGATTAATCGATCAATACTTAATTTATCTGTTTTATTTAGTTACCAGAAAATTGATGTTTTTCTTACAATCATCTCTTAATTTGATTGATTTTTAACTAACACAAATGAACTCTTGGGATTTGATTTTATTTTTGATTGACCATATGATTTTAAATTAAGTTTCCTGTAATAACAGATGAAAAAATCGTTAAATCATGAAGTATCATCACCTTCATTCGGAGTTTCAGCATTGTTCATATTATCAAATTCGAAATTAATTTCATTTTCTGAATCGCTGTTTAAATTATCTTTTGAAATTTCATTCGCTTCTACCATCTGCACTAATATCTCATCACAATCGTCAATCAAAACGTCTAAATTCAATGACTCAATTTTTGTAAACGCATCTTGTTTAGCTTGTTTGATAATCGTCGTTATATCCTCAAAATCTAGTAATTTTGCGATGATTTTTTATTGTAGATCAAACAATTGGTAACGATCGTTTAAAATATCAATTTGTACGAAAAATAAAAAAGTCGACGTTCATCGCGTCAAGTACTTCAGTGTACTGCAATGTACTACATCGACTGATTGAAGTCGTTGAAGTCTGTATTTTTTAGAGACTTCAATTTCAAAAGACTTCAACAGAGACTTCAAAGAACTTCAAAATACTACAAGTCCAAATGGTTTTCAAGACTTCAAAAGTGAGCACCTCCTCCCATTTTTTGCACTTCATAAGCGAGCCATGAAAGGGGTTTGGACTTTATTTTTGTCCTAGAAAATTTGAATGTCAAATTGAATTGAAATTTTAATTGAATATTGAACGGTATATTTAGGACAAAATATAAAAGTTGACTTTGTTATGGTAAAGCTAAATGGCGCACCTTGGAAGATAAACAGATCAGAGATGAACGAGAATCGATAGTTAAGTGCAAGCTAATCGCGCGCGCTCATATCAAATGCTCTGCTTCATTTACATGATTATTGGCAAGGTACAGAGGAGGGGGGGGGGTTGCCCATGTTCAGAAGAGCGCGCAGTTACAAGAAAGTCATAGACAAGTATTGCTCTATATGTACACAATTATACAATTCGATAAGCCCCGTCATGATTAATCTAAAACCCATTATCAAACCGATGAATGATTCATTAATACGTTGTTTACATGACCGTGTGCTTTAATCGAAATTGAAATCACCTATCTGATGTTCCGCGATTTTGAAATTTCCTCATTTCGACTTTTCAACAATTTAATCTATAACTGATTCCGCAATCCTCCTCTGATTTGGAAAATTACACCGAAATGCCAGATTTTCCGTTTGAAATTAAATTCAAGCCCAAATCGTACGTAAGAAATAAAATTCTCCAACAAATTAAGATATCATATGTGATGATAAATCGGGAGGAAATAAATTAATGTGGAAAATCCAGTCGTTCTGAATTCGCCGTTATTATGAGATATGATGTAAATCGATATAGCGGAGAATAATAAGATCGGCCATACGATCTTATATTTCGGTAGCTTACAGACGTAATCGTAATTTGCATGACAATGCCTCCAATCAGATGCTCAAACTCGACCCTCTCTCAGATCCGCCGTTGCTGATTGGGTTATCGATGCGCGCCGCTTCTCGGTCGCGCATCCATATACTTTTTTTTTTCTCCACTTCTTTTTATTTGTCTTGTTTATGAAGCGTGGTAACAATATAATTAATACCAAACCTATCGAGTAAACTCGGGTTGCACGCCATGTACACATTCAACGACAACGCATATTAAAATTTATGAACAATTAACGTCCTCTTGCGGGTGGCTTAATAACATTCTGTTTTCAAGAGCGTGTGGCAATGTAACAGAGGCTTCGCTTTTTTTTGTGTCCGCTGTGAGAGGAGTTCTTTATTTGTAGCAACTGAAACTTGAATTTACTGTGCTCGTTATTTCACGGCAGGCGAAACAGTTTACGTTCAAAATAACAAAACTATTATTTACAATAAGACTTAGTTTATTTGTAACGCAAATACGCCCTAAGCTATCTGCTCGATTCAATGAAACTTGATCGATTGTGGCTAATTCCTATCAGAAATTAATATAATAATACGTGCAAAGGTACACACTATGTTTCGGTCTACAACGTTTTCAGCTTTAACTTATTCCGACCATTCACAAACGAAACCTTCAAAAGCCTTGTGTTTAAAGCACATGCTTGTTAATTAACTTATTCGCAATACAACAGTTGATTTAATTTAATTACCACGCATGCGATGTGTGAATAATAAATTCATAAATTTATGTGCTTGCTTAATATGAATGCGAATATTGGTATTGAAAGAATTTCCCCTTGCGAAAAAGGTCAGAGCGAAATGTCAAACTCAAGATAATTTTAGAGTTTGTATTAGTTTATAATTATATTCTCTTTAATTGGAGAATTTTTTTAACATAAACGAAGATTACAGATATAGAATGTACGTGTATATTTTTGATATATACGCGTATATTGGAAGATAAATTCTTATGTTTTGTCAGAGGAAAAAAGTATATGTTGTATCTGCTGATTTGTGATCGGATTGGAAGAAGAGGAACACGACGTGAATTGTCGTCTCCGTCCAAGTGTGATAACAATGACGACCTGATGGTTTTGCGGTTAATAAAAGATTGTGCCCCAGTATGTATTGAGTTTATTCTTCGATTCCCAAACGGTCGATTGTGACCCTATACGTGATCATAGATTATAACCTATAAAACGTGGACGGCTTTGTTGCACAACTCTCGACAGGCGAGCTGCGCGATCAATCGTTATAGCTTTCAATCGATTCATATCTCAGCCTACAGATCAGAGGTTTGAGTACCCTGTGCTTCAAGATTGTAGATTCTCCAAGTGTCGTTGTTTTTTAAACCAGTCTATCAAGTTTTTTTGTCTTATTTCAATTTCATTACACCGCATATTTTAAATTAAACTTCTTGCCACTGCTGAGAGATGGGACGAGTAATTTTGCGAAATAGTCGCAAAAACGACTATTTTACTTCCACATAGTTTCAGAAACAACAAAATACACGAACCAAAATTGTTTTATGTTACATTTTTAAAATTAAAATGAGAAAAATTGCACACATTCAAAGATGAATTACGTTGTTTTAGAAATATTCAATCTTTGAAAGAAAAAAAACTTGAAAATGTGACGTCAATCAATATTTTATATTTCAAAAGTTTTCAGGCAAAAATTATATTTTCAATTATAAAAAGGTTTTTTTTTCTTGAACAAAAATGTTTTAACATCTTGTTTAATCAAGTTTAAAAACAAATATGATTGTTAAAGGATGTACTTTTTAGTTTGTGAAAATAATGATAAAAGGCATTTTGTGTGCGAGATAAAAAAGTGAAAAACGATTTATTCATTTTCTAAAACGTGACTTGTCTTTTGTTGCGGGGACTCTTTTTTTGCGATCACTGTCACGAAACAAGCGCCGGCTTTCTCGGGAATCGACAACGTTCTATGATGAATTTAAATGGACAGCTGAGAGATGATACGATGACATAAGTGAAATCAAGCATGTAAGCCGCTACGAAGAAGGGCTAGCCGAGAATTTTGTCTATAAATAGGCTCGAGTAGCTCTAATTAAACACGTCGCATTCTCATCTCAATCACTCCAATTATGTTCATTCATACAGTTCAAAATGCGATGACAAAAATTTGTACATTCTTTTTGTTTTCTGATAAAATGTTTGAATTGTATAAATAAAAGAAGAATAAAATAACGTGAATTTAGCTGAGATCTTTGAGAGCTACGAAACGTCGAAAATGTCAAGCCGATCAGAGCACGTGTACTGTGCCGGGCAGATAAACATCCCAACAACGCTGCCGTGTGTTTTGAAGTCGTACGTCAAAGCAGCGATACGCACTCAGCCGACGGATTTGTTGCGATGGACGGTCGCTTACTTTCGTGCACTTGCCAACTCCGCCACCCCACCGTTCAAAGTACGTCAAAACGCCGCATTTTTCTCTCTTTCTCGATCCCTCTCTCATTTTTTTGTCACGCAAGCAGGAGAGAGAGAGAGAGAGAGAGAGAGAGAGAGAGAGAGATTCCTGCGAGGCGACAAGAGAAAAATCGAGGCTTCCAAGTTTTGTTCCCGCGACTGATAAATTGCAGTTGATGAAACGTTTATCAGCGTTTGCAATGACTGAACGGAAATGAAAGTGTAGATCTTTCAGTCGAATTGTTTTTTCATCCTGCGGCCTCGATGTTTTTTATTCCCCAACGTGTGACAATGAGGAAACGTTTTTTGTCTCTTTATTAACAACTTTTTATTTTTATTTAATAATATTATATTATGATTTATATTATTGTGCAATCGTTACGTCTTTTTATTTTCATTAAACAAATTAATACGGAATGGACATTGTCACATTTTGCTTCACTTTCCAAACTGGTTGTGAAATGCGAAACAAATTCAGTGAAGTGAACTCGCACGTCTTTTGATATCAATTATTTCTCCTTCGTCATTTATTATTTCCGCAATTTCATGCAACACAAAATCTAAGAAGTATTGAGTTTTCATCAACGGCAATCAGCTGGATGATTTTTTTATCAATATCTTTCAAAACCTTTTAGAAGCCCGTTTTTGTAACTCTGTAACTGTTTTTCTTTTTCTTTTTGGTTATTTCATTTTTAAAATGACAGCCACTTTATATCTTTAAATCATCTTATCGTTCAGTTGACCTGATACTTAATAAGTACTAACAGCAAATTCTTTGCACATCATAGCTCAGTCAAGATAAATCCGAAGAAATGCGTAAGATTGTTAAGAGAGATATTACGAAAATATTCCACTTTAAGTTTGAAATGAAATTTTGAAATAATAACATTGTGACGAGTAGTTGAAATAATGAAATAAATGTAACTTGTGCATTTGAAAATTTAAATTGGCCTTAAATCCAATGAAACATTGGAGATGAAAGAAAATTGATTCAAATTTGATTTCATCAAATAACTTTTTTTTCATGAGTTCAGGCTAGATTGGAATACCCGCCCTTGCACCATCCGTCCAGAATTACTCCCGGCTTTTTGAAAAGCTTGCTCAAGCAATATGGCTTTTTGCAAACCGTGCCCTTGGCGTCTCTCATCGAAAATTGGCGAAGCTGGGATCTCAATGAGGAATACTTGTATCACATCCTGAGGATCAGTTACTTTTTCTTCCAATCACAAGTCGACTTGGACAAGTTCATTTCTATTGCTTGTGCATTTTTAACAAACGTTAGCCACACCGTTTTTATTTGTTCACTGACATTTATCATTGTTATTTCATTGTTTTATTTTCTGTTGACTGCAAACCATTTTTATCCTGCCATTACATCTATTACTATTTTGTTTTATTTGTTTTATTTCTTTAGCTTAAGTCCTAAATTCCTTTCAAAATTAAAAGGCCATATTTTTATATTCTATTTCATATTTGTTTTAGGATTAACATTCAACTTTTGTTTTTTTGTTAAAAAAATGAACATTAGTATTGCAAACTGATATTCCAAACTTTATACAAGAATATTTCGAATTTGCATTGTCATACTTGAACTCTCGGCAACACTAGCTCAATGAATATATATATATATTAAGTCTTTTTAGTTATAACATTAAGGAGCTCAAACTTGTCTGCTCGCGTCACATATCTTGTTCTCGAATTTTTTTTTCGATTCGCAAACTTAACATACATTAGAAATTTCTATATTTGATATGAAGATACGAAAAAGATTTCAATTGCACTTAAGCCATGACAGTACCTAAAATTTTTGTCTTGAAAAGGTGAACGAGATTGTATAAATTTATATTCGAGTCTTTTAGTCAGCGATGAAACGAAGACCTGATAGATAAAGTTATATCACGAAATTCGTGCAGAGGCAAAACGAGGGGGTATATAAAAACTGACATAAATATGTTTCCACTTTTTGTTTTGTTCGTTTTTTGGCTGATAAATGTTTTGGTACTATATAGATTGTACTCTAAAACGTGCTTTTCGAATTGAACGGAAATGGATTTTGAAATTGAGAGCCGGACGAAAAACAAGTACAGAGGGTTTAACGTCAAGTATTAACTAAAGGGAAATTGATTCAATAACTAAGCGCGCGTCCGTTGTGTAGCTTTTAATTGTACATTGCGAAAAAGTAAAAAGAAAATAAACAAATGGAAAAAAATGGCGAAAGATGAATCGTTGAAAATCGGACTTGTATTTTTAAGCGGCATACAATTTTCGGTTCGCGCAACCACGATAAATTCTGATTATTTCTTTTCGCGCAGAGATAAATTTTTTAAACCATTCGCAAAGTAATTAGCTCGCGCGGAGTTCAACGCGGCTAATTTGTATAATGCAATATTTTGAATTTGCCCCGGCAAATCCAATAAGACTGGGTTGATTATCAGCCGAAATGAATTCTTGCAATCTCGTCAGTTTCGATTAATCGGTGCAAATTTCACCGACTGTGAAATAGACAATTAAAATTGGAGCGAGTAGTCGGCAGATCTGTCCTAAAAGTTGCAGTATCAAACTTCGGACGGAAAAAATGAACATGAAAAAAAAAAAAAAAAAAAAAAAAAAAAAAAAAAAAAAAAAAAAAAAAAAAAAAAAAAAAAAAACAGAAAAAAAAAAAAGCGCGGGGAAAGGCGTGTAATTTAAATTTAAATTTACGAAGACGTTCAAAGTGATGAATGCGTTTGAAATTTCGCTCTCGAATCGTCGGGCTTTGGCGAAATGAATCAGGAGAAATTGAATTTTGCGCAGAACTTGGTGGAAACAATGATAAAGGTCTGCGAAGTTGTGACGAACGAGCCAGAAGGTGGATCAGCGATGGTTCCGTTGGAGCGCTTTGTACGTTTGTATGCATACCTCGCGGGTCTGTCCGGCAGCGGCGAACTCAAGTCAACGTCAGCTGAGGAGGACAATGCGACCATTTCCACGGACCAACAATACTGCTCGTGCGCACAACCTTTCCTTCTATTGTGCACTCACGATTTTTCCAACGACAGCACACCGACATGCAGCTGCAAATCTCGATCAATTCAAGTTTGTAACTTTCCTTCAATATCGATATGTGCCGACTGCTGCGCACATACTGTACGGAAACTTTTTGTTTTTCACTTTCGTGTGTTTTAACTTCAAAAATTTTCCCCTAATTTTGCAGAAAACATCGGAAAAAAGCAGCTCAACCTTGTCCGAAGAAATTTCAGCATGCAATTTGTGCAGCTGCGGAGAAGATGTAACTTCCAATGAACAAGTTTGATTTTATTCTTATCAACTATCATACAAAAGAATTCTTGACCCAAAAATTTATTCTGAATTCAAAAAATGACTATTTTTTTAAATACTTGTTGTTTTTAATAATTAATAACTTGAACTCGGATTCTCTATTAGTTCCATTGAATTTCACGCTTAAATACACAGATCAGCTTAACAATTCAATATAGAAAAGACAAACATAACAAAATCGAGCAAACTTTAAAAGGATAATATTTTAGCCAAAACGTAGTTGAACGAAACTGTGTATATATATATTAAAGATATAAACCTACATAGTCTATCGAAAAAGAGAAGGAGAAGAAAATATGTGTTAGCTTGGATAAAGTTATTTTCCAATCTAGAGCAACATTTGCGTTTAAGCTCTCAAATATTCGTGTCGATTTGCATAAGCTCGTGAAATATATACATAGACGATTTGAGATGAGTGTGATGCGAGTCCTACGCACTCTCGCGAGCGCGCCTCTTTGATCGATCAAAGTGATTGCTTTAACATTCCGGTTGGATGAAATTAAATTTATATTCATTCCGGGGCAAAATAAAATCAGTAACCGAAGAAAAAAAAATGCGACACTTTAATGAGACAATTCGCATATAGGTATAGAACGCGACTGAAAAGTAGCGCATTTGAAGCGTCACGACGGGGTATTGATTATCGCAGGGAGTTAATTAACGTTTGCGAGCTGATTTAATTGCAAATCGGCATGAGCATCAATGAGGAAACAATAGTTGTTAATGCTGATGGAGAATCTAATTTGGCGCAGAGGAAGGAGAGGCACTCGTTGGTTGACGTGCGCGCTTTTTTTGTCAGGCAGCGAGCCAGGCTGACACAGGGGAAATTCGCCGCGACACAGCTCGACAAGCATCGAAGTCCATTGGCGAATCATCGAGCGTCCTGGGACCGCCGGTCGACGAGCAAATAATCAACTCGACGTATCACAGCGGCGAACTTAACTTTGATAAAAACTACACTGAATTCGAAGACGCCGACGAACATTTTCCTAGGGTACGAACTTTGTTGTCCAGATAAGCCAATATTTAAGCTAAGAACGCCAATGGCTCACTGGCTGAATTGCTTTCGGAGTTCATTTTTAGATGCTATTTACCTCTGATTGCAATCTCCGTAAGTCCTGAACGAAATAAAGGAAACGCCAAGACAAGAGGAGGGCCATAAATTTCTGTCAAAAGCTTTATTCTCGATCTGGCTAAAATAAGCTTTTTCGAGTTGTAAATGAATGAATCTTAAAGTTTTGTTTCTTAAAATTGTTTCTTCCACTTTAGCATGGTAAAGTTACAAGGATAAAAATTGAACCATTTATTGAGGTGTAATTCACATCAGAGTATAATGAAGGCTTTGTTGGCGCAAAAATGCCAGAGATATATATTACTCTGGGTTGTATGATTTTTGTCTGAAATTGCTATGTCGTATTGGAGGTAATTGTCGCGGAATATTGCAATTGTGTATATGATTAAACGAGCCCGCGAGAGTTTATCATCGGACGCAATTAAAAATAAGATGAATAATTCATGAGGAATACGAATGTGAGACTTTGCATACGCGATTCGTTGCTAAACTCACGTCGCCACTGAGAATTTAATTGTCGCTAAATATTTAGTCTCGCGTGACCTTGTTTCACAGATTCGCCATGACCGACATTATACGCGCAGTTTCCGAAACTAAGGGAATTCGGTTAATTGAAAAAATATATGTATATTGCATAAGGCAAATTCCATTGCATTTTCTCTTTTTTGCTCATCATAAAACTTCAAAAGAAGCTGAGTGAGAATAAAATTCACTAAAATAATTTAAAGCTAGGTAAAAGGAACAAGTACAAGTAACTTTTTATGTACAATTTTTTTTTAAGTTGTTATTCACATCATAACAAACAGCTTTGCGAATTAAAATATATCGAGATATAAGATTTTATTGATACATTTTTTTATTTAAAAAAATATCTCCTTTTAGGATTCGTGGATTCAATTGTTGATTTTTTTTTTTTATTTCTAATTTTGATGGAAATTAGATTAGTTTTCTTTTTTCCTCTTCTTCAAAAAGGTAGAAAAAGTGTTAATAAGAGTCAAGTTTTCAAGAAAAATCAGTTGATACAACTGTACAGCAACAAAAGTTTGCACTATTTTAATTGCACGGATTAAGAGGAGAGTTTTTTAATTAAATTGGAACATTGATGGATTAAAAATTTTTCGATCAAAGTTTTTCCGTTATTTAATACTGTATTTAACATTCGAAAAAGAAAAAAAAAGTAAATGAGAAACGAGCGATGGAAATAAATCATAAACTGTGAATCGTTTTCATCAATTTGCGATTGGTTGTCAATTTTCAAATAATTTTTTTTATTTTCTGTATGATGGAAATAGATAGAACCAGTTTGATATTATTTAATCAAAACATTTGTTTATCCGCATTACTGTAACCAATACAAACATCGGACTATAATAATAATACATACATGAAATATAAATGTACAAAAAAAATACAGGTATATTTTTATAGTGTCGTATAAAAATAATTGTATAAATCAAGTTCTGGCAATTTAATTGCAAAAAAAAAACAAACAAAATAATTCGGCAATATTTTACCATTTTACGTGTATTGTAATGCGAGCTTATTGTTTCGAGAGCCTGTTGAAAAACAAAAATTGCACATTTCAGGAAGATTATGAGAATTGGGAGACGAGCATTCTCGCAGGGACCAATTCGGATATGACACGTACAACCTCGTCGGAACACGTCAGCACGTCCTTGTCAGAACAGAAATGGCAGCCCTGTCTGTGCAAGACGACGGCGCAAGCCGAAAGGGAGGTCGTTGAAGAATTTCGTCGAAAAATGCAAAAACAATATCCGGAGCCGTACGTTGCACCGCGAGTACCGGGAATCGGGTCGACGCTCGAGCAAGAACACATCGGCCGTGTCACAAGTTGGTTGACGGAGTGCGCTCGTCGTCAAGAGGGTCTCGTCGGACCCCGCAATATCACCCACTTCCTTTGCCCGCCACTCTACTAATCAACCGTTTTTTCTTCTTTTTTATTCTTCAAAACCTCTGTCTTGACTTTTCCAACTAACTTTTTCTTTTTCGTATTCCATTCATTGCTACATTTTACTCACGTTTTCACAAATTCCATCTTTTCGTTCATATTTCATCACAAATGCATTGCAACAAAATTTAACTAGGAATTATTTTCTCCCAACTCGAACGAAAAAAAAAAAAATTTAATACGCTATTTATGAATGTCAAGAAGGTATAAATTTTTTTATAAAAGCGCGGATCATAAAGAACATGTTTATCACTTGAAGTACCGAATTCTTTACAAAGCATGCTGAAAGTTGAAATTTAAAAGTTTCCTTATTTCAAAACAAAATTGCCGTGTGAATGTAGTTATATCAACGCTGACAAACATGTTGACTCTCCTTATGCAATAATTTATTGAACATTAAATTTCAAATTAATCAGACAGTATTCATCCGTTACCAATCTTCCTATCAAAATCAATTTGTTAATCATTCCCTGGAGGATTGATTAATTAAATCCTATTATTGTCTTTAATTGAAGCTGCTTCAATTTTGATTGATGTAGGGTTCGAAGTAAAATATCTTTAATTGATGTTATACTTCTCCGATCATTTTTCGGAAAATGTATTAATTGGACGGAAAAAAGAAAACGATTAGAAACTCATTATTAATGCGATAGCAAAGATGAACAAAGCCTTTTAATATGATGAATGTTTGACTCGAAGTTGAAAAGATCGCCGACATAGAATAATTGCACGAGACGAGCTCCTCCAACACTTGCTCCGTTTCGATCAAAAGTGTTTCGCGAACCTTTTTTTTCAAGTCGACGAGATAAAGTCGTACAACGAGAAGTCATTTCCCAACCGAGTGTCTCACTTTATCCACTGAAAAAAAGGTCAGCTTCAAATGTGTTTTTTTTTTTGATTTTCTCCCTAATGCTGCGTGAACAAAGAGCATTTTTTATTTTTGCAATCGTCACAGGATCTTGACTTGATTTTAACTAACGAAAAGTGCAGCAATTAAATTTATTATCGAACACGAGAGAGACTGGAGGAATTTTTATGAGCAATCTCAGACGGTATATTTTTAGGCCAAGATATGATTCTAAGTATAACGCAATTCTTGCGTCGAGGAATTGGGCCAACGAAAAGTACTCTGACAAAGTGAGATTAATTTGTGTGTTTCATATACGCCATTCAATCGTTATCGAAGGGAAGTCAAGTGCTGTTTTATTTTTAAGAATATTTGTATAATATGATACTGAAAGGAGGTTTTAATCAAAGAAAAGCATAAAAAATGTCCGGATGTAACTTTGTAGGTTGGTGGCCGTTGTGACATCGTGATGCGTGAACGCTGTGTTCAGAAAATTTGTATACACATTGTCAAAGATCGCATTATTTTGTGCATCCTTGTGAGCTAAGTGATGTCAGTTGATTGACATAACAAGTACTATACATGTCGCGACGCGAGTCATGAATAATTGAGTGGGTTTCATCAATTTGCTTTCATTAGATGTAGCAGTTGTCGAGTTTATCGAATCATGTGCGCAATTTTCATCAATCAATATGTACATATCGATGAAAATTCATTTCTGCTTCAAGAGAAATTTGCGCGATGAAAGTATCTCAACACTTATTAGCAGACCAGTAGTTGATATGTTATAAAGAACGTTTTTTATCTTTCATCACAGTGCTCCAACTTGTTAACTCAAGTTTCATAAGGACATTAAAATGAAAACATTCCAATCAATAAAACATTTTGTCATATAAAAATTAGTAACTTGAATATATGTACTTGAATATAAAATCAAAAAATAATTTGTGACCTAAATGGGTTCTCTGCAAGTGAACACCTTAATCGTAGCAAAAAAAAAAAAAAAACCAAATTCGTCCAAATCAAAGAGGAAACAAAAGAGTATGATAATTCGCGGATTAGCCTATCTTAATTCGCTATTCGAAGCCCCTTTGCGTTATATATTTTGGGAACAAAGGAAGACCATTAAAGGAGGCCGAAAATTCAAGACATGTATTCTGCGATTAGTCACAAATCAGCGTAACACATAGATAAAGGTGTCTATTTAACGAGGGTGTAACAGCAGTGGCCGTTGACTTGACGTCGTAACGAAAGAGAAGTAACGACAATGGCGCTGATAGTGGTGTTTTTGATCCAGCTTTTGACGTTTTGCGGGGCCAAAATAGTCGCACCGGTTTTTCCCTCGACCAGCTTTTCAGACGAGAACGACATCAACGGCAATAAACAACTCCCTGATAACCTCGTGTATCCGGGTAAGAATCGATTTGGCGCGCCAGATTATTTATCGAGCAAACTTCAAATTAAAGTTGAACCTTATTTTGTATATTCTTCATTTATTGAGTTTGCCATTATTTACTTTTAATTTGATTTGATTTTACAAAACCAAACAACTTTTCCAGGGACAAAATGGTGCGGCAACGGTAACACGGCGACTGATTACAATGATCTCGGTAAATTCGCCGAAACCGACGCCTGTTGTCGTGACCACGATCATTGTGAGGATTATATAGCGGCCATGATGACCAAACACAATTTGACTAATGACGCTCTTTATACCAGGTTTGACATTTGACAAATTTATACACTGATCCTCTCTCTGAGGAGAGGCTTGATCTCAATCCACACGAGGGAATTTGTGAGAACTCATGCAAGCGACGCATCGATTATTGTGTAAAACGACGTGTGTCAATTCGACAGGGTACGCTGCTCGTGCGACGAGGCATTCCACAACTGTCTTCATCATTCCACGGACATCGCCGGCAAGCAAGTGGGAGTGCTGTACTTCAGCGTGCTCAGCACCAAGTGCTTCCGCGACGATTATCCGATTACCGACTGTAAACGTTACTCCAAGTAAGATTTATTGCAAGACGATGATTCGCGTGCAAAGATTCGCGTGCTGATAAAACGCCGCTGATGCGAGATCTGTTTCAGGTTCCCGCGGAGATGTATCGAGTATGAGCTCGATGAGAGGAAGCCCAAGATGTACCAGTGGTTCGATGTACCGCCCTATTGAACAACATTTCAACATTACGTTTTTTTGTTGTCTCGTTCTCTTAGCCCTCAACTACCCACATGGGTCTGACAGACCCGGACTGTATTTTCAATCAGTGTTTATACTGATGGACGATATCGTTGAGTTGAAGTTTTTGTACATCTGAAAGAAGAAAGTTCCAAGTGTTTAGTAATGATTTATTATGTGTCGAAGTTATTTTATCCATTTCTTGCACGTACAGTCTGGTAGTGAAATTAAACAGGGGTCTGTCAAACCCAGAATGGTTAGATTCCTTTGATATTCTGGCGTCGTAAAAATTGAAATATTGTTAGATTTAAGTTATAAATAATATCAGTCAGTTGAATTAATCAATTGGATCAAGAAAATTATTTTTACCTCGAATGAATTTTTTAGATCTTCAACCTGAGAGAATATTGATTGTTTGCTTACTTGCATTTAATTTATATATCAAGAACTGAAATCTTGGATCGCAAATAAATGATTTATTTTTGCTCCACGATTGTATGAGTTATGACTATTGTTCCATTTGCGCGTTCACTTTTTCCTTTTAGTATTTAATTTATCGAATCCACTGTCATTAACCGTAAAATCGATCTTGGACATGTGACCATACTCAGAATATATCTATTTCATTTGCACCCTTCAAGCTCTCCACTGGCTGCTAATTACCCGGCCGCAGCCAAAAGCCACATATTTCACCATCATTTGCAGGACCCTCACTCGAAAGGCTTTTGTGCGAAGCATGACTGGCGAGAGTAGTCGTCAAGTTTTTAGCTCGATTGAAATAAGAGTGGATGGAAACGCTTTCAGTCAATCAGTGCCATCACAGATAATTTCGCTGAGTGATATCAAGCCAAAAATATCGGTTCGTGTGATCGCACCTAGACCGTGCAGTATCGGTTCTAACTTGAGTTAATCTTGAGTATTGGAAAACACGCCATCCGATGCAAGTTTCGCCTGATCGTGCACTTTGGATGATAACTTTTCAACAAGTTGTTGCGAATTGTCGGCCTGAAGACGTTTCCCTCATTTTTATATGGAGATTCATTCGACGAGTTTGCTTTTAACTTAAATCTTCAACTTCAATCATGTTACTTTTGTCGCGTTATTATTTATTCAATCTCTGCCCCTGACAGTTGGTTCATAAATTTTGATTATCCTTGTCAATCGTCCTCCCTGATTTCAATCAATGAAAATTAATCGTCCTCGGTGTCTGTGTGCATGTAATAAAAACGTGGTCCCCTGTATAATTGGAACGATCATAAAATGCATGTAACAGAAAAAAAATCGTCCCTCGACATGTGGTAGTTGCGACAGTAACAGACTGGGCAGACAAACCGCCCAGCTGCAGAGGGTTGCAGCGGCGACTTGAAAACGATCACTGAATTACTGTGATCTGCCTTTGAAAACATACGAAATCAAAATGAAAATGGCCTGCGTCGGCTTATGCGAGGACACGGCTATAATGGAAGTGCGCTGTCCTATTCGGAAAACCATTAGAAGCCACATGTTCGTCCAAATAGGCGCTGCCACTTTGCGCCTTTGTTCCCCATAGAATATAACATTCATCTGAATATTCATACTTGGCTCGGTGTTACCCCGATAATCGACGCCAAATTTCTTGATCATGGCTCCGGGATTCAAAATTTTTATCACTCTCAAGAGGGCGATATATCCCTTTGTCTTTGCTCATAATAAAAAGCCCGAGATAAAAAAAACTGGCATAAAAACTTTGGAATCGGTCATAAATCCTTGGTAATTGGGTCAGACGAAGATAATTGCGAGAAAAGTTTCGTGACTTGGCGTACGTACGAGGTCTTGTAAAATGATCCATCATTTGTCGCGTGGAACAGGTGGCACGTGCCAGTTCGTATCGGACATCATCTTATGATTATGATTTATATACACATTGATAGTGATTGTTTATTTGGGTTCAAGCATAGTTTTTGTAAGAGAATGTATAAATTGGTGGCTGAATAGATAAGCCTATTACAAATCCGAGGAATCTGATGAGGGCTTCTATTCGTTATCCTTCAGGTTTATCTTGTCATTAGATTTTAAGTGCAATTTTAATTGTGTACAAAAAAGTGTCCCATTTGACTAAGCCTTTAATCGGACGATCAAACAGACGTGCCATCATCCTTGTTTGCGATTCAACTAATTGAGAGTTATTTGATGACGTTTTTCTTTTCCCCCCATTCAAACAACAACGGTTTTCATCCGACGGATGAGAATAGATGAAAAGGAAGAAACTAATCGGTCGGATAAAAATAAACGTCAAACTAGATTTTAGGTTTATGGCTAAAGAAATTTATTTGCCCTAAAAGTTATTGTGATTTAACAGGTTATTTTATATTTGGGTTGGTCAAATATTTTGAATGCGATATTTTTGGAGCATCTTGTATTCTTGATTCAAATGAATTATTTTTTCTCAGATATTTTTATTTCGTTCTCTTGTTTTCAGATGTGAAATCCAGTGTTGAAGTGCACTTCGAGAATAAAGATGGTGGGTTCTTCGTGAAGCACAGTCCCCGGCAGTATTACCCGACGATAGGTCGTGCGGAGTCGACGGTGCCAGCGCCAGGATCACCCTCGGCAAATGTCCCGACAGGCGCGGTGCTCTCAGTTGACGAATTCACGGTGTTCCAGACGAGCGAGCCGGTATCGATTCGAGCAACATACGGGCCATTCAGCACGAAACAGACGGTGCCGGCGCGGTACATCGTGCCAGACCCCTTGGACATTCTGCCCCCAGCGGTAAGCCAGAAAAACCAGAACAACACCGCCGCGCCGCCTACAAGCTCGACAGGACAGTCGATCAACTCGTTCCTTGACGCTCAGGAACTCAGCAGCAGACACCTTGACATGTCCGCGCATATCGTTAGCCCCACGGTCGCAAGAGATTCTCCGGTTCTGAGGGTCCTTTTTCATGCAGGAAGCGAGGTCACAGGCAGGAGACAGATCAGCAGACACCAGAGGGTCTGTGTCATGTTGCATGCTACTTTCAGCGGCGGAGGCACTTCAACTGGCAGAATGGGCGCTCCGAGGATCACTAAACCTAACCCGGAAATGCCTACGCCTAATTCAATCAACCAGAGAGGTGCATTTTTATATTTTGTTCACTCTACTTTTTTTTTTTTTTTTCATTGTTTAAATTAAAAAAGAATACTCCAAATAATTGAAAATGTGATGACGTTTAATTTTGTATTGTTCAATTTGTTTGTTGATTAGAATTACCTGATTAAAATTAGACATAGTAATTTAATTCGTCTTGGCGTTTACAATACAACATGCCAACTAATTAAACGCCCCCTCTCAATGACTACATTTCAAAGTATCATCTGCCTCTCAAGCAAACTTAGAATGAACCAACATAAATTGAGCCAACTTTTTAGAATGCTTTTTTAATAAATAGATTATAAATTGATATAATCTATAATTTATAGATTATAAATTATAGATGGACTGTGATAATGATTATGCAAGTGATTTTAATAATTAAAAAAAGAACACAGATAACCTAATTTTTTGCTCTACATTTTTATTCGGACCATCAATCAAAATTAGCTCTTGTAATTAGTTTTGTAATTTGAATGTACGACTTTTTAAAATAATAACCTGTACGTGTTATTCTACGTCCGGGAATTAAATTATATTTCCATGTGTATAATAATCAAATAATGGATACACCTGTGACATTATTATTTAATCACTCGGAATTGATGCAACAATATTGAATCATATCTCCATATGTGACTTTCGGAAACGGGTGAACTCGTCAATTTATCATCTTATACACAATATCGCAAGAAATTCAAACAACTCGAAACAACAAAAAAATCAGTTTATATGAGAACATAATTCAAAAGATTTTTCTACATCAAATAAGAATTTATTCGCAACAAATGCATATTTTACTAGTGTCAAATATTCTGTTGTGCACGTAAAATGTATAGGTATATAAATATATATATATTTTTGTATACGAAATAAGAAATACCAGTTTTATCTTCTTTTCTTCGATGTTTCTCATTCCATTCTTTGTTGTAGTGTATTATATCATGAATAAATGACACAAAAAATACGCGAGCGTGATAAAAGAAAAGTCAACAAACTTTGACATTGCTAATAAAACTGATTGCAAAACCATGCAAGAAAACTATATTTGAATCCTCGGAATATTTATTTATTAATGTATGTCACGAGTATATTATGTAATTTGATAAAAATATTTCCAACGTTTGAAAATAATATAGATATTTAATGATTTTAACAAATTTAATATTCAGTGGCTTCATTTATAAAATTCAACATCATAATCGATTATTATTTAAATTCAATTTCATTATAGATAAATAAAAAATCCTTGAACGGAATTAAAAATAAACTTTATGTAATAGATTGTTATAAAATTTTTAGAATAATAGCAAGAAAGATAATTTGACAAGATCAGAATTGGCTAAAAACAAATTATGAAAATATGATTTTTGTTCTTTTTATATGCAGGGTGTCCCAAAAGTTATCGTTTCGGAACTTTTGGGACATCCTGTAAACAGAATATTAGGTCACAATTTTATAAGTTTACTTTTTTAGAAATCTGGTCGAGCAAAGTCAGCCATTTCAGCCAGTATAAATGAAAAATGAACATTATTCTTAAAAGTTATTTAATCTTTACGTTTTCTGTTTGACAAGTATTTTCTCTTATTTTCTTTTCAAGAAGGAAATGAAGAATTATATAAAATGAACACGAAATGAATACGATTTTAATTTTTAAAAACGTTTCCATATTTGTTAATTTTGTGAACGTTTGCAAAGTAAAAGCAGTTTATTTTACTTTACATTAGTGTTTGTTAATATTTTTAAGAATAATCTCGCATTTGAAAGGATTATAATAGATCAGAGAAGTAATTAATTTTTAATTTCAAATTTGTGTAGAATCATATATAATTAATATTACTGAAACGTGATGAAAAACAAATTATAACGTTTCATATTTTTTTCCTATTAAAACGTTAATATCCTGGAAAAAATTAAGGATGACTGTTAAAATTACACATAAATTTAACGATGAACGTAGAAATTTCACGGAAAATCTTATCCGCAGAGCGAAGTTTCTGTAGCTGTATAGTTATCTGTCAAATAAACATCAAAGTTTAGTTTACTAAGCAAATTAATTTGAACGATCATTCAGCAATTAATTTACCAATAAAGAATTTTAGTTTCGTTTCACGTTCATAATTCGAGCACAGTTCACTATTGATCAGTCAGAGTGAAAAATCAGATAAGACTAACTCATAAAATTGTAATCAAGCGTATGTTCATCGACAGATAAAATCCGCTCTTTTATTTACTGTATCACACATTGGAAAATAAACCATGCATTTTCACGTGATTGAACTTTTTCAATACCTCTCGATAAAAAGTTATCGAACAAAAATGAACAATAAATTCTATTTGACTGAACGGAAATTGAATGATTGTTTTTCAGGTGTTCTAACTGCAAGCTGCAGTCCTGACGGGGAAGACGGTGTTTGTCTGGCACAGGTGACGATCCCGGCAAACTGGTGGCCATCACTGCCCGCACCGGACTCTTCAGGCCGCATCAAAATACCGAAAACTCTGCCAAGATATGTGCAACTGGCTTACTCAGTACTGGAGCCTCGAGCGCTCGATGTAACCGGGGTGCCAAGAGTTCTCGGCGCGGAGGATTACTGCCAACCGCGGGTGCAAATTCAACCTTTGACCCCGATCGGTCAAGTGACCCTTGCCCCAAATCGAGCCACCTATAAAGAAATTAAAGCCGACGAATACCTCACATTGCTCGTGCCGCATGGACCACTTTATCCCAGATCCAGATTGCACGTGCCAGTCTTTTTGTACGCACCTTCACCAAGGCAAAGTGCACAGAACAAACCTACCGTCATTGCCGTCATTATCAAGTATGTATATTTGTGCGATTTTTTTGCACAGACTGATTTGCAATCTGTGAATCTCATTGACCTGAATTATATAAATTATAGAATCTTTGATTGAGTTGTTAACGACTCTTTTTATACGTTACAGAATCCGAGTGAAATCCGGTGTTAAAATTTTGGACGCCATGGCCAGCAGCTCAAATTGGATTGTGGAATCCGAGGTCAATCAGCGATACACAGGCGGCACTTTTACCGCAAGATGCAAGGATCCGTCTCGTCCTATGCAACCCGGGTAAGAAAAAACGCGCAACCTTTCATTTATTTCAATTCAAATACATTATTTAACTTCCTTTTTTTGCCGTAGTTTTATATTATTTTTATTTATACATTCATAATTAAATCAGGATTGGTCTTCTGGAAATTCTTCTGTTATGGGAAACAAAAATACAACATTTCAATGAAAATTATACGTGAACAAATTTGACGACACCAAGATTCAATTTCGGGGCTTGTTTAAAAAGCATTTTTTTCAAGGGTGGAAAAAAAGCAGATTGGCACGATGTTATTTATCGCTGTGTTATTAAAGCAAATATTATCTGTGCTCCGGAGGTACGCTTATAATGCGCGATGTTTTGCCAAGCATTGACGCGTACAATGATGTACGCGAGCCATACATCACTCCCGCATTGCCCAGAATCAGCTACAGCTTGCGCTTTTGGCCCGTAAATCATAAACAATAAACCCTATTACGCTCGACCATTTTCTTTCTGTATCATGCATATTTTAGCTCAAAGCTCTTTGCAAGAGCCTTGTACTTTGCGCTGCCATCAAAAATTGCCTTGACAGTTTCCACCAACAAATTGATGATCATTTCTATTTACTCGCGACGATCAAAGAGAATGCCGTCTTGCTTTTAGATGAAAACCAAAAAAAATATATTGAACTAAAAGCAATGTCCGTGCATCGACTATATAACCAAATTAAACTTTGTAAATGGTCGGTGCCTCTGTTTACATCGGTGACGTCAAATTCAATCGGGTCATCAGTTTTACAATATTTACTTTCCCGTTAAAACAAGTACAATGAAGAGTGCACGCGAGCGAAAAATTTAATTGTAATAAGCAAAAAATGAGATGCGTTTATCACTGGATCAATTACATTAACTGCGTACGTGATAGCGAGCGAGCACAACGAGCCAATTGAATTTTAACTATATGGTCGAAGTGATGTTGCGCTTATAAGCACCCTCTGATGGGACAAAAGTTATACGTTAAAATTTGCCGTGCAAGCCTCCACGAGAGTATGTACCCTGGGTATTTATGACGATTTCAAGCTATGGAATTTCATGCATGCTAATGCTCGCGGAATATGTTTCACGCTGCTGATGTTTATTCGCTGTGAGAGCAATGAAAGAGCTTTATGTACGTTTTTTTAAAGAGAGAATAAGAAAGCAAAAAACTAAACAACTGTTTTTCTAAATTGCATTTTACTTGTAAAAATATTTGATCGATTCGGCGCGCTGCTTATTTATTATACTTCGCTGCACCGACGGTTTTATTGAAAAAGTGTTCACGACTCTTGTCTCATCCCTCTGTGCATTTCAACTTTCATGTACATAAGTTGATTCGTTCGAAAAGTGATGTATGCTAATGCCATACAATATAATGTATATTTTTCAGCGGCTTTATACGTATACCTTATCCGTAGACGTATAAATAATTGAAATAGAGCAGATGCTGATTGACGCGCACCTTACCTCCTTTGTTTGTCGAAATTTTTTATTTACAAGATTATTGAATTATTTTGTGCCTGTGAAAAACTAAAATATATAAAATATATAAATATACGTACAAATGAATAATTTCGTTTATTAGTTGAATCGTTCAAAGCGTTAATTTTAAAATCACGATATAAGTACTATTTTTTCTGTATGGATAAAATTAGTTTAATTAGCGGTTGAATTTGGTCGGCAATCAGTTTATATATTTTAAATTGAATCATCGACATGATAAAAGTTCCATTCATTTTTCGCGAATTAAAAGTTCAGACGAGGCAAAATAAAGTTGCAATTTTATTGACAGGATGAAGCGAGATAGCAATCGGATGTGGCGCAAAGATTTCCGGGAATTTCAAAGTTAAATTGCGACAAACGGAAAATATTAGCAAAGAATGCGTCGCTTCGTTAAAATGTTTGAATCCGAGTGTATAAGTTATGGCTGTTTAACTGGGCAACCAATGGAACGCAACGGAGCATTAGACCGGTTATCGCGTGGCAAAAAACACGCGTGCGAAATCTCTTATTGCAAGATAGCCAACACAACTTTCCGACCTTATTAGGCAGGGCGCACTCATCTTTGTTCACCTTACTGTTTATGTATGTGTGTGTGTATGTTTCAGAACCAAGACTTTGTTCTTTGCAACGCATCGACGGCGCTTCCGTGCATGCCCTTTGTGTCATTATAATAATCCCCCGGATGCGGCGCTTTAATTTCGACGTAAATTTATCGAGCGCTTTACCAAAATGACATTCCGTTGCTCCCTTTTGATTCCCATGATCAGACTTTCAAAACGGCCTACTTTTTTTTCTCCTCAAGATAATGGGATGCTTGCGCTCTTTTTGCTGTGAAACGCAATTTTTCGACATTCAAATCGGCACCGCTCTCAAGTGGTTAGAACTTTCGTTAAAGTTTCGTGAAAAGTTTTGTCAGAATGATGTTAACGGAAATTCTTCAGTTGTCTACAGTAAACGTATTTTGAGAAATGTATTTCATAATCATTGTAAAGACAAATTGAATTGTAGTTTGTCATAAAAAGTAAGGTCAATGTAATTTCAAGTCCGATTGTAAAATCAATTTTTTGAAGGATCTGATGGTGCAAGAAGTTAGTGCTTATAACAATTTCCACGGTGTTTAATGACAGAAAAAATGAAATGAAATATGAATTGCAATCAATCGGACAAGCTGAGAAGAAAGTGGAAATTTCGATGATATGTACGTTGAGGGGGAAAAAAGTTGGTTCTCTGTTTTTCTCACACAACACAATTTCACAACCGAAAAACAGCCACTTTGTCAGGGAACGGTTGTTTTCCAAACTTTTTATTTATGGACGTGGACGCATGATAAAGTTTCATAAACCAAACTATCTACCATGCCGAGCCGTCACAGAAAAATAAAGAGGCAAAGCTAAGTTAAAAATGACAAATAAACTCTTTCGATCTGTTTCTTTTTTTTTTTTTTTTTTATAAAAAGTTCAACTTGTTTTTCATTATTAAAATTAACCGTGCTGAATTTTAATTCATTTAAATTGACATTAATTGGTTAGAAATAATTATAACAGAATTTTAGATAAATCGAAGTCCTTCAATAATAGGTCGTATTGAATAAAAATGATGATGCTTTTTTTTATTTGTGTGTTTATCGAATCTAAAATACTCAAAATTGTATTATTGTTTATTTGTATCAGTGACAGTTGATTAGAGAATGCCAAATTGAGATGCAAAGATGAAACGTACAAAAAAACCAAGACATTTTTTAAAAGAACTTTTGAATTCCAGATCGGCGGAGGAGATTCTGACGATGCTGCTGGAAGCAAGTGAAGAGAGCGTTGAAAGTAATTGGGACGGTGGACGCGTTGTTTGCAGCGTTCGTTACATACTCGAAGGTGAAGAGGATAATGCATCCATGACCAACTCGCACCAACCGGGCCAACATCACCATCACCACCACAACATGGAACGAAGAAAACTGCAGGCACGCCTCGAAATACAAAAGGATGACATTCAAGCTGTTCTACCTATTTCAAAGGTGCCTTAATTACAAACAAAATGCCACGACAACAGTCAAAGTTACTCCAATTTCACGTTGTCAACACGTCAGCTGACGACCCTCTTCGAGCCAACTAAAAAATTTGCGCGCTGCTAATTTGTGTCTCACTCTTTTTACTCCAGTATTCATATTTCCCTCTTAGATTGGTTTTTTTTTTTCAAACTCATTTACTTTTGCATGTGCCAAAATGAAAAACAAAAGGTTAGAGGCGGCAGACAAATAGTCGCTCAATTAGACGAGTTTGTTGGGTAAAAGTTTGGTAGCCAAAATCCAGCCAATTAGGTTGGACCTAAAATTTGAAAGTTTTTATCTGACAGAGGACATTAATTACACTTTGCAGAACTGGGAAGTCATGAACACCGCGGTGCTCACCGGTAGACAAGTTTCCCAAGCCATGAAAGTCTTCATCGTAAGTCAGTCTGGAAACGTTGGTGACGTCACATTGCAGTCCTCATGCCATTCGGAAGACGAAAGCGTATTAAAGGTAAGTGCACACTCACGCATGCCATCGATCATGCGCAGCCGTCTTATTTCCTCTGACATAACAAAAAGCAATTCGCAGAAACAATGCCCGCTGCGTTGTAACTAATTCATACATAATGTTTCCAAGCACTTTATAAAATATCCAATAAACTTTTCAATCTCGTTCGAAAGTTTTCAAGCCGGACTTCTATATACATCCATGATAATGTATCTCAAGTTTATGCAATTGTTCTGCAATTCCGATAGTTTTATCAACTTTTGCTCTTATCCGTTTTGTTTCGCAACACTTTTGCATTCAAATTTTGTTTTAATTTTAAATTATTCTGAACCGAAAGAATGTTTTACGCGTTTAATGAAGTCAATCGGTAGCCATCTGGAAAATAAAAATTGGTCCGTTGATTCGCAGTTTCCACTTATAAAATATATTTGTTATAATTGTTCCATATGAATTGTACGAACTCGAATACCATTATTATTACTTTTATTAATTTTTCAAACAGCCTGATTGAACGGAACAAAAAATTGTGCAAACTTGTTGAACCATCTGTCCACCGGTCATATAATTGTATCCATTCGTAAAAGGGTTGCACGATGACAAATGTTACATTATTACAAATTCAGTGCGCCCATTCAATTATCGGAACGATGAAATTCGATTGTCATTATTTTTGACACTAATGAAAGAGCGACGGTTGAATTTGATTAGCCAAACGGATTTTCAACCGCAAAAGAGCGTATGCTGCGGACAATAATTGTTAAAAGATGTAATAATCTGGTTAAAATAATCGGAGTGAGAATGAAAAATGAACAATGAAAATGAACGTTGTTGCAGGTATCGTCATCTTGCAGCAGTGTTTATGTCGACGGATCTGAAATTCGTGGCTCGAGCAACGCTTCCGTGTTGGTAAAATATGGCACTTACACCGGTCTGGCAAGATTTACCGTCTGGATGCCGGAATTCCCGCTGGAGGTTTCCGTCGGCGATACGAGGCTCAACCAGATCAAGTCGTGGAAGGTTCCGGACGACCCAGTATATTCGGCTGTCACGAAGAATAAACGCAGCCTCAACGAAACGACCGATCACCCGGCCGGGACCAACAAGAGAAGTACCACAGATGACGACAACGTTGACACTGACAACGTCGACGAGGACGTGAATTATGAACAGGAGACCGAGCATGACGAGGACGACTACGAGGATTACAGCATCGAAGAAGGCGCCACCGCGCGGTTGCACACTCGCGACAAGTGGGACAGCGAGATAAATACCATCGACACCAGAGGATCCAACTGTAGATTGAGATTTCAACAGACACCCATTGACGTCTATGCAAGGTTGATTGATTTTTTTTTCTTTCTGTCCAACTAAATAAACGTTTCGTTTCATGTTACGGTTGGTCTAACTTGTTCGACATTATTCATCGTTTAAGGTTCTTCGCCACAGACCATGACTCAGGAAGAGTGTCGTATTTCGTGAACCGGCGCACCTGGTTGAAGGTTACCGACCTTGTGATCCCTTATCTTAGGGTATCGGATCCGAGGATCGCGGCGTTGATTCAGGGAAAAATAGTACAGGGCAAGGGGATTGGCCGCACGGAGGTGCAGGTTCTGTCACCGAATACTGGACGAGTTATCGGAGCCAAAGAAATTAGAGTGGGCAATGACAGGGTATCGATCGCTGGACTGTCCGTAAAAATCGTGTCGGGCTTGCAGTTAAACATCAGCCCGGACTCGACCATAGAGAATGGATACATTGCCGAAACGTCCGTAACCAGGAAACTCACCGCACAGTATCAGGTTGGTTTTTTTTTGTGTTCACAACTGATGAATTGCACAGGTCTTGTTGTTGGGCTTGCATTTAAAAATGATTTGCTTACAGGAAGGTCTTCTGGACATAGATATCGAGTTTTCCGACAGCACTCGAACGGCTCTTCGCGAGATAGCCGTGAGTGATTACCATCTATCAGTGGAGAGTCTTGATAGCGAAGTAGTGGCGTACGCACCGATGGTCGCATCGCATCATCCGCGCGTGATAGCCGTGGGCGAAGGCCGGGGCGACTTCCTGCGCATAACTCTGCAGTTGGCGGACGCCTGTCGATTATCCAGTAGAAAATCCAAGGGCTCCACGCCACGTATAACGGCAGCTCTGCCTCTGGCTACTGCTACAGCCAACGTCGAGGTCGACTTCGCCTCCAGCGAGCTCCCTAATCGTCCTGAATTGGTGCAGAACGACGGGGGCGGCAATCTCGGCATGGGTTCCCATCACCGTGAAAGGAAAAATGGACGGGACGTCGTTCCCGACTTGCAGGACATTCTCATCGGTAATTTATTTCATCGATTTTTGGCTCGCTTAACGTTACTCAATTTACCATTCGATTTCATGATGGCAATCAATTTATCTACTCTTTTTTTCTTGGCACTGAATTGTCGATCGGTGGTAAAATGAAATTGATTAGGGTGAATTGTTTTAGGAGGGATGGGAGGCGTGGATATAAGACATCACAACAGGCAGATGATGACACCCTTGGAGATCGGCATTTATGTCCTCTTAGCAGCATTTGCATTCGCCATAGTTGTGTTTCTGGTCTCTTGTGTGGTTTACGCGAGCAAATTCAAATCGCAGCCGTCGGAGTCGGCGTTACCCAGTCTACCAATGATCGGAGCAGCTCGGGCAGCAGCCAGCCAATTCACTGCCAACAACCGCAGGCCTCGAGAATCGACAACGAATGCTCACGACTGGGTATGGCTTGGTCGAGCTACTCTTGAACGAGCTGCTTGTGTACCACATCAGGTTATTATTACTGTTTGCTTTCAGTTTCTTTTTTAATCATTGCTTTTTTTTCAATTTATTTTTCCTTCATTTTACCCGCGAATTATTTTTATTTCAAATTAATTTTGGTTTTTCTTCAGTTAACGCTAATAAAATATTACTCTATTCAAAAAAGGGTACTTTCAATGTTGCTCTCCAGTTTTTTACTGTCTCGTTTGAAATAGTTAAAAACTTTGTATTTACTTTGAAGTTTAAATGAAACTTGTTACGCGAGTTGGCTTTTGTTGATGCACAGGCGAATTGCCGTCTCCAGTTGAATTATTATGTCTCCAAATTACGTGTAATTTTTCAACTCTGCGTACGTAATTGAGTCATGATCTAAAAAAGCAATTTGTACCAACAAGGTTTTACATTAATTTAATTTGGTTTTTTTACACGCAATGCGGACGTTTGAAAATAAAATGAGGCCATGATGTATATTAATCAATTCATTAATTTTTTTTTTTTTTCAACTGAAACAAATGCATGATCTCATAACAATTGTAACGATATTATCAGATGTATAAGCGTTATCACTTTGAAATATAATTTCGTATCTTGTTTAACGTTTCCTCTTGATACAAAAATAAACATCACATCATTATGAATGTATGAAATTGCACTTCCATTAAATATTCCACCCTGCATGTCTAAATAATGCATACTTTGATTAATTTCAAATTCGATTTTTAATGCATTCATAAACAAAACCACTGTTGACATTTATCACATGGGTATGCAATATTGTCATGTTTTTTTAAACCACGCTGACATTTTGTTCAGGCGGAAAAACCATTTGAATGTTGAAACTGGTTTTTTATGAACGTAAATTGTAATTTTGCGTATAGGTGCGCGTTACGAGCAATCCATTATCAACGGATGCAGCTGACGAAATTGGTGAGCTTGGTACAAGCTTTGACAATCCTAATCACATCGAGTTACCATCCGAAATGAATAACACCGCCAGTGCGCCTATCGACACCACAACGTATTGCAAAAAAGATAAAGTTCGCAGTTTTGCTAATAAAGGCCAATCCGTGAAAATGCCGACGTCTACAAATAACGAGTAAGAATGCAATTGCATCTAAATGATGAAATTGATTATGATAAACAGAATAGAAAAAGTAAAGAGACATATATATAAAGTAAATTTGGTCTGTTACAGTAACGATGTGCCACCGCCGTTGCCACCACACGGAGTAACATCCACAGCCGACGCAACGAACGGAAACGACGAAGACTATAAGCCGCCTGTTCCCCCGCACCGTGGTATAGTGAATCGCCTAACGGATGTTCCGAAGAAGCGTCATCGTTCGATGGGTGCCGAGCACCCGATAGCCCGACGTCACCGGTCAAAATCCAGCCGGTCGAAAAACCTCAAAGACTCGGCCGAGCCGCGAAACGACGAGAAGCGGCCACGAAATGGCAAGACGCGGGAGAATAAACGCGCGACTGTCGTTGGCAATCCAATGTTCACATCTTGCTCGTCCGCTTCGTCGTCGACATCAAACCCCGAACACGAGGAGAACGTTGCTCTCGAAGACCTCAACCTCGGCATGGATTACAACCAAATCATGCAGCTGTTCGACAATTTGAAGGAGTCCAACGCTTGAACCGAGTTATCAAATAGCAAAGGTAAGTCGCTGAGACCCGGTTAATCGCTTCAGGGGATCCCCGACAAACGCGCACTTTTCTATATCAAGTGAATGAGATGCGTCTCTTGGTTTTGCTCGCGTTTCGTTGCTGTGATCAGTGATCCAAGTAGCAATTGGTAATAATCATCACAGTCGTGACGTTCGACAAAAGTTTGTTACATTGTGAATGTAAGGCAGGGATATTTTTTTAATTTATTATGAAAAAATAAAGTAAACGTAAGTTTCGCTGATTGTGATATCTTTAATTTTATTAACTGCGCGAGATTAATATATGATTATTATCAATGTGAATATTAGTATTATGACGGAATTTATATTATTAAAAATAATAATGACGAATTGAGGCTTTAGAGACTTTCTACTTGGTATAGAATGAATAAAAAAGAAGGAATATTGTTGATGTTATGTATAAAAATTAGCCAGAATTTCGGATCAGTGCACAACAACTAAACACGCAATTATTATATCGATTGAACGAAAAAGCCTTTGTTCGTTGATTTGTTCATTCACTGGCTTGAGAACAATATCGTCGGGAATTTCGTGAATAAGTATAGTGGAAAGCGTTCGAAGCGAGAGACTGCGGATCTCGGTAAAACACGGTATAGAGAATAGTCTCGAGGCGTGCGGGTTGATCGGTAAAGCGGTCGCGCGGCGCTTCATCGTCAAACAAAAAAAAACGTATCACGCAAAACAGATGTATTTTCAATATATCATCTCATTCTCGCGAAGAAATCGCAGCTTCGCGTCGCAATCAATTTCGCCCGCACGCATCGTACGCCTATCTTATATTCTAGTCAGCTTTTTAGCAACGCATCGAATTACATAATCGTATCCGACTTCACAGAGGAGATAAAACGCAAAAATGTTTGGAATATAAAAGAAAAGCCGAAGCGATTTAATTGAATAGTAAAATTCAATATTGATGATTATCCGTGGCTGGTGAAACAATAGCACAATATTCGCAATGACATGTTCCTTCGTCTGCTGAGTGCAGTGTCGTTGAATCAAACCGATTACCAAACCGCGCTATTTCGTTGCCATTATACTTGTCATAGGATTTACGTTCACATTTCGAATAATAAATATTTTTCGGTTTAATTTTCGGCATTAACACTACGCGCCGTTACAAGTCATTTCAAAGTAATATTGCACTGGAAAAACGTTTTAACTGTTCTCTCAGAATTCTCTCTTTCTCAATGATGAAAGCTTTCTATTTCGTGTTCCTTCAATGAATCCTTACTGTATTGTGTCCTTCGAATTTAAACTACTCGCGTATACCGGTGTGTCTGTCATTTGCATTTTCTAAATGTATTTACTCGGAATCTTCCCGTTTGAATGTCGTTCAATTTTGATCAATTCTAACGTTCACCAAGACACATTTCATTCCACTGTAATTTTAAAAGTCCGATTTCAAAGTACAACCATTAATGACGAGAATCTAAAAGCTTCCTATGGTTATTTTTATATTTTCTTTTTTAATTCCACTTGTCAGTTTCGGTTCATTTTTGATGTATATAAGATATTTAAATCCAAGTTGAGAGTTAATGTTCGCATGAATATATACGTTAACAATTATTTCTGTTACATTAATTTTTTATTTGATCTGTGACATTTTATTTTGTAATAGTTTCTAATAGCCCGTTGATGCATTTAATTAGCCGTATCAACTGCCATTCCATGCTTAATGTTCAACGACACTGCTACACTTGTTTCATAATAAAACAAAAATTTTAAACAAATCATTATAGTATTGCCACGAGATCGGCGAGTTATATAAAACAACGTACACCGGCGTTTGATGATCGGGCCGTCGCAGACAAAACATTGTATGCCTACTTATTTTTAGTACCCCCCCCCCTCCTTTTTTTGCAACAGTGGCAGGTCCATTTCCGCAGCGTTATATCGATTGAAGCTCACTTAAGTCTAGTTTTATTATCCGTTGTACATACAGCTGTTATGTATTCACGTATACGCTAAACGAGCCTTTTGAATTTCAGAGACGCGAGGTATATTTTTCAACTGCACAAATGAGCAATTCAGAAATCCCGTGTCATAATTGACACTCATTTTTCGCGACAGAAGTTGTAAATATGCCGCTGCAGTATTTGACGATTGACCGTAAACCTCGTATCTGAAATTAGAAAAAAGCTCAGATTGAGCTTTGCAGTATTTACGTTTCATATTGATTGACTTATGTTCGTCAGCTGGTATTTAATTGATTGTATATTTTTTTGTCCCTGTAACCTCGTTGACGTCGACGTTGACCAGGTTACACGTTACTTGTTTGGCCTACGATTATAAATTAGTAATCGAAAATCAATGAAGATAAAGAAAACAAGGAAGACGGTGAAAAGCTCGATTAAATGCGAGTCAATGTTCGAGATGCGATGATACTCGTTCGATCTACCGTACGTGTTGTGATGTTTGTAAATTTTGCTTTATAAGACTGTGTAAATACAAATAATTATATATTATGCGATAGCGTGAGGAATACCTCCCCATCATAGATTATATATATTATAAATATGATTACAAAAAAAAGCAAATATATATATTATGCAATAATTAATAAGTGTAACTTGAATGCAAAAGGCAGCTCTGAGCTGAAGCTTTATTATTGTATCTTTCGCTATCAAACGCGTAGGGCTGACTCCATAATTGCATTTCGTTATACTTATTCTGTCTTTTTTTTAACGGTCACTTTTGTTTATTACATCGTTTTTCAATATTGAATTAATGTTCGATTGAAGCCTGTGTTGAAAGCTTACCATGAAAATTAAATCTGGATGTAACGGAGAAAAAAAACTATTTCAACGAAATGAAAAGCGGACATTTTAATAACAGAATCATTATTGCAGAGCAAAGAAAACATTTGTTATAAAATTTAATGATACGTTTTGTCGGCAATAACTTGCGATTAATTTTTGCTCACAATGGAAAAATAAAATTGTTCGATAACTCAACTTTATGATCCAGTTTTATAAAGAAATTCGAAGACTTTCTAAGTTTAACTAGTCAGATATCTATGTTAACAGTTTTCTTTTAATTATTTTTATTATGAAAATGAATTATGGAGTTCGGACACATCAACGATAATAATCAATAAGATAAAAATGCATGAAAGAAGGTGTTTTATATTATATCTTTGCAACACATGTATTTCTCTCTTTCACTGACAAAAAAAAGTTTGCACATAAGAACAAAAAACGCAAAATACAAATCTCGCATTCCGTCAAATCTTGAGAGCGTTCAATTTTGAAAAAAAGACACCTTGATATGATACTGCACAGACAGGCGATATTTTTACATTTTTAAATTGTTGGTTTAGATTAGCAAAGGACAAGTGCGAGTGCGAATAAAAAGTTAGTTTGAAATATCAGCTATGTCGGCATTATGTTTTGAATATCAGGAACGTGTTTATAGCTTTGTGTGCCTGTCTTCGCACACATTAAATGGCCGCACGAACTTATACGATTGTCGAAAGAGCCTACTTATATCGTACAAATTACGCATGTAATATAAGTCACGTTTATCAATAGTGCACCAAGAGTTAACATTTTTGTCCATGAAAAAAAGTTTAGCATTTTTAATGGTATCTCAAGCATATGGTTACAAAAGAAGCTTCTTCACTGTCAGGTCGAGAGAATGACATATACAATGCAAATATTTTAATTAAAACGTTAAAACTTTTTCAACTCTTTTCTTGGCAACTTATTGCCTTGCCCTAAATCATAACATACGCCGAACGTGTATTAACCATTTTTGTACGAACTTGTCAAAAAGTAAATAACAAATTTCATTTTTGTAGATCATATTTTTTTTGCTTTCAAGGCAATCGATGCTGAAGACGATTGTGATAAAAATAGTGGAATTTCATTTAAGTGCCATTCCGGTGCCATGAATAAAGAATGCGTGCCATTTATATCTTGATTTTATGAATAATTGGTTCTAATCTGATGGTATTTCGATTAATAGAAAATACATCAGTTATAAGGTAATATTATAATTTTGTTATAATGATTTTACTTTGTTTGTATCGTACTTAATTTTAAGTACAACAAAGTACTAAATGAAAAGTTGATGAATTTCAAAATGACGTCACTAATTGCATGTCAATGCCGAGACGGATTAAAGAAAAGTCACTTAAAGTAAATTATTTACACTGCCATATATGAACATTTCTACTGCCGAGAAAAGTCTGCGTTATACGAAACAAAATGGTATTTTTGATAAAAAAGATAATGTTTTGAAATAAATGTGTCGCAATGAAGCGGACAAAATATCATCCTTTAATCGTCTTCAGCAATCAACTTGTGTGCATTGTCAAAGCAAAAAAGAAAAAGTATTCCATCCATTTGATTTAGGCTAAACCTTAATACGCTCATCTTTATCATGAGTCAAATTATTTTTTTGAAGTTGAAGATCAACGATCATCGCAAGTTCGAAATAAAAATAAAACCACTCGAGTTTATATAACAAGTACGAAGCTCGCAACGCCGTCATTTATAAAGATTCTAGTCCTACACGTAGACTGCCATCGCGCATTCAAGCTCGTTCGCGGTTTCATAATTGAAAAACAACTTTCTTGAAACGTCACGTTGTTAAAATCATGCGCGCGTTAATATTTTTTGTATATATTGAGACCTTTTGTTTCAATTTCAGTACTTGACAAACAATATATATTGAATATTCATCCGCGATTAGTTTGCGTCACCTTCGATTATTTTGTTTGGTCATTTACTGTGGAGCCATAATTTATTATTTATTAATTAAAATGTATTGATTCTGTAGGCGCCGGTTTCTTTATGTATATATAGTTTATGTAGCTTGCTAACCTTGTGAGAAATGTTTGATCGAAGAAAGATCAGAACGCATTGCATTGAATTTTAATTGCTAATGAATATGTAACAAAAAAACGAAAAGTGTGTATCATTATATAATTGTACAGAGAGGGGAAATGTAAATAATTCGTAATAGTATCACCGATGAGAAAACCAACGATTACCAGTCATCTGATTTTTATATATGTAAAGAAAATAATGATTGCTTCTCGATCAACCATTTCTGCAAAGTAGTGATTTATTGGATGAATAAGGGCGAATCCGCAAAAGAGAGAGAGAGAGAAAAAACAAGATCTTCCTGATCTCGTGGTTAAACGAACAAGAAAAATGGATCAACGCTGACTGTATCAGTCATTGAGCAAATTTTTTTGCGTCACGAATAAACGAACAAGAACAAAAGAGATGGACTAATGAAAATAAAAGACACATATCGTTCTAGGACCTTTGGGTAGCGAACATTTTTTATCTTGTCATGAAGCGAACGTGTATCATATATGATAAATCACGATATAAAAAAAATGTATATCAATTGATGATTTTCAACTCGAGCTTTTGGATGCAGATGAAATAACGAGAAGAATAATATAATACAATGAATGAATAAAAACAAACAGATCAATCAGTTTTATAATGTCCTTTTCTTTTCACTGTCCGAATCGTTTTCTGTCGCGTGTTGCAGACTAATGTGCATCGTTATGTGAAAATTAAATACGAAAATGATATATCAGAAAACGCGATTTGTTTTGCAATCGAATGCCAATTCATTTATTGGACTCGTTAGTAACGGGAACAAAAAATCATTCCTATGACACGAGATCATTATCATTGAATAAAAAAACTAGATAATAAGCGAAATAAATTGAGAAAGCAGCTAGCATTTATCGTGCGCCGTTTCAAGTGGCGACAATGTCGATTCAACTGTCATCGCACTGCATCATCATCCTTTGTACCATTATTATATTATATTAACATTAATGTAACTGCGAATTTATTGTCGACATTGCCGCCGCCCCCAACATTTGTATTCAAATAGTTGATTCGGTTTGTCCGCAAATAACTTTAGCTTGGCAATGTATATAATTATATTATTCAACCATTGGAGAGAAAACGGTCTACTTTGCTTTTTATTCTCTCTGATTATTCTTGCCCAATTTATTTTCAGTTCTTAAAATAATTCGCAATGAAAAAGTTCGAGTCGGATAAGCCGGAAAAACTTAATTATTAAATACAACTATTGCCTCTACTCAATGTACAATATATATAGTATTTACCTGTTGTTACCACCAAACCGTCATCAAAGATATATATAAAATTGTAATTGTATCATAAATTTGTGTTTCATTACACAACCCCAACCCTTTGATTGAATTTTATTTATGCCAAACATACGCAAAAGGTATTTTCGTTAAATAATTATTTACACAAATGTGAGTTTATTGGTACAATATAAATACACATGAATATCAAATTATTTTAATACTTATGTTGTAGAATCAAAACTTGTCTATCAATTGCAAAATGTGTTGCTGTTCTGCAATTTTGTCATCAGTATCATTGGGATCACCATAATTTCCAGCATATTCTATAACGACAAAATATTATTTTATCAAGTTTTAATATTTTAAATGATCCGACTTTAAAATTAATCTTTCCAAATCGTACCTCTCATAATATGTTTGATTGTTTTCAATGAGGCTCGTCGTAATCCTAAAATTCGAACTACTCTCTGTTTAAGCGCAGGAGGGCAACCCGCACAAACTTCCAACAAAACGTAATCTACTTTCTGTAGTATGAACAATCCTCCATTAATTCTTCGTAAATAATAATCCTCTTCGCTTTCGTCTTCTTGCTGTAAAAAAAAAGATAAAAAATATCCAGTAAACCATTTTGCATAATAAATGGCGATTGCCAGTTCAGTGATAATCGCCAATTATACAGAACAAAGTCAGCACAATCTATTTTTTGTTTATTCTCACTAATTGGAACCTTGAAATGCTGTTTTGCAAAATCGGATTAAACTTAAGGTATAGAAATGTTATAAAAAAATATATTCATATCATAAATATGAAAACAAACCTTTGGCTGCTTTTCTACTTCTTCAACCTTTTCAAGATATTTGAAATGCAATTCCATCAACCTGTCCACTTTTTCAAAATCATTCTCCATAAATTTGCTCAACAATCTTTGACGCTGCTGTCCTTTACAATTTCTCAGCATACTTGCAATAATTGACACAACATGTTCTGCAATACATGCAATATATCTTTACGTTCAAAATAATTCGTCGACAATAACAAACTCCAAAGTGGTAACACATTTTCAAATACCTTCATGTTGTTCCACTGTTAACACTTTCTTCCTATTTTTCGATGGAGTTTTCATGAACAAAGGAAAAATAGTTCTTAAACCCAAAATGTCTACAAATTTATTACAATTATCTTTTCCATCCACTCCAGTCATGGCATGATCAAGAACCTGAAAACAAAATAAAAATCGTAAGATACAGTAGTTCATCATACAAACCAAAATCAGGATCATTAGAAACAAATTACTTTCAAAGATCCATAACGAGAAAGTTTTTTCTCTCTAAGCATCAAGTTCATAAGTTGTAAACCTTCGCCTCGTAAGAATTTATCTCTATTAGAAGTTTCCATTAAACTAGAACACAATACATTAAAAAGATTCTCCATCATTTCTTGTTCATCTTGTGATTGTGGATCTTGACGTTTATAATGCTAGAAATAACAAAGGTAAATTTTATTGAAGAAATATTTTTTTCAAAATCAGCTCCGCTCTAAATATTTTTGATTAAGGTAAATTTACAGCTAACTGTTGCAATAGTACGTCAATCCCGTCCAGATCGCCTAGAAGTTTTCTATTTTCCGTTGAATCCTGTAGTAGGATTGCTAATATCTCACTTGCATACAACTTGTTAGGATCCACATAAATTCGGTCGGTACTCAAAAAAGTTTTCGAAAATGGCTGCAAACAGTTTATGAATTATTGATGACGGATGATTACAAACTCTGTAAGCTGTAATCTTATGTTGAACAGATATAGTAAAATGAGTGTACCTAATGTATTATGAACTCCTGAACTTTCCTCTTTGATAGTCTCGTCAAGTCTCTCTAAATTTTGTACTAAAAGCGCACAAACTTGTTGTTCCAATAAAGCAGTGATCAAAACATCAGCGCCTTCCATACTCTCATACATTACATCAACATCCGTGAGATCTTGCAAAAGATCTACAACAGCTACAGCAATATCTGTATTCTCATGTGAAAGTAATTCAAGCAAAGATGGAACTGCATTCAATTCAACCATCATAGGGTACAAGTCGGGATTCGTAGCAATCACATGCAATTCTTGTAAAGTTTCGTGTAACTCAACTTCAGACTCCATAAACCTAAACAATAAAAATATAATTCAAAAAATCATAAAATGAAATACTTCATTAATCATAATCAAGTTATTTACTTTTCAGGATTGTCAGGAAATTTCACTCTCATCTCCTGATTTCTCAACGATCTTTTTTCAAACAACAATACAATCCTTTTCAATGTAGATTCATCAAGGGCTTCGACCTCAGCTGCTTCAGTCTCAACATATTTCAATATGTCCTCTTTTTCTTTGTCAGTCAACTGTGGCTCTGAAATTTCAGCTTCTGGTTTCAGGGCAGGTAAATCCAACGGTTTTGGAATGTCATGGCTCCGAATTGGAGTGCCTAATTCTCTTGGCGTTGCTCTCTGTCTAGGATGGTACGGGGTTCTGATAACTTTTTTCAGTTTCTTTGGATTCTCCCAGTCTTCTTCGTCTTCTTCATCTGGGTTTGTTCTTTTTGGTGTGTTTGGAGGCTAAGATGTAAAAAAATTAGAAATATGTTATTTCTAACCTCATTGAAAGTAAGAGTACTGAATGTAACCGTTAATAACTAACTACCACAATACCACATTACAGTTCTAAAATCTTGAATTAAAATTGACTGAAACAAATGAGGAAATTGATTTCTAAAATAAATTTCAAAATATTCCGGTTTTTTAGTGAAACTTACTTTGTATGACAGAAGTTCGCCGATATCCATTTTTTATTAATTTGTTCACAAAATCTGACTTGTATATTTTTATTAGAAATAAAATAAACTACTTGTTATGAAGTCAACATTGAATAAGCTTATTCTTGCAGTGAAAAAAGTAAACGATTCACAACTTCACAACACAAAAAACCGATAACTTTTTGTAGGTTAGATTGAGGTTACTTTGAGCGCCAAATTCAAATTTCTGTGCTCCAATCGTTCAAGAGCTGTGTGATTGTGATGGTATACATTTTTTGATAATATCAAATATTATTTTGTAATTCAATCATTATGAACAATAAATACAATTTTAGATCACAATTTTTCGAAAAAAGGTTTATTACAAAATTTAGACCTATATATTATCCTTGTTTTCTCGTGAATAAACACATGTTTATATACATATAAAATATACAATCATGTGCTCAATATGATGATAATATTAAATTTATACATTTATAAACGTGACAACATCCCTCCCGTTATGGCAATAGTTTCTCCGGTCATATAAGATGAATCGTTACTAGCTAAATATGCAGCTGCACCTGCAATCTCCTCTGGTTCTCCAATTCGTTTCATTAATACTTTTTCCATAACTACTTCCGTAGCAGCTTCACTTTCAGTGATCTAAAAATTAAAAATACGATTATTGCTTTCTATTCATAACTTTCTTTTACAAACCACCAGGCTTGAGAAATTTCAAAAGAATTAGAAAATAATTTTTCCATGAATCAGTGTGATACTTACCGTTGAAGAGAATTTTGTACGAATAAGCCCAGGTGCAATGCAATTAACTCTAATATTATCCACAGCGAGTTCACTAGCAGCAGCCTTGCACAACCCTAAGAGTGCAGTTTTGCTGACTGAATATGGTCCTAACATCTTTTCAAAAACAGTATTAATTAGTGAATATTACATAATGCGACATAATACAATCAAATTATTAGTGTTCAATACAAACTTCCATAGGTTGAAATCCTGCAATTGAAGATATCAATACAACCGACGGGTGTTTGCTTTTCCTGAGAAGCGGTAAAGCATCTTTTATAAGAAGAAAACTGCATTTCACATTGATATCAAATATTTTGTCCCAAGCTTCTGCGGAAGTATCAAACATTGGTCCAAATGTTGGATTCACCGCTGCATTTGAAACGAGAATATCCAATCCTCCAAATTCTGATTTAACCTGGAAAATTTGATTAACGAATGAATTGATTAATTTTTTCCAAGAAATATCAAAAATGCATCATGTGTTAATAAAAGAAATACACTATAAATTCCTTATAGATTACAAAAAATATAGACCTCTTCAAATAATCTCTTTCTATCCTCCTCTTTTCCAACATGACAAACTGTACCAGAGACAAACAATTTTTCAGCAGCAAGTTTATTCATCGCTTCTTTGACATTGTTTTCACGTCGACTACTTATCATGACCCTTGCACCTTCTTGTGCAAATCGCTTAGCAATGGCATAACCAATTCTGAAAAAATAATCAAAGAATACAATTTAATTTTAAGTTTAGTTTTTTTGTTTCAAGTTTAAAATTAAAAATTGTTTACTCACCCTTGGGTGGAAGCAGTTACCACTGCAACCTTGCCATGCAAATTTCCATGACCTCCAACTGGTGTCGTTGAGAGTTTTCGCAATGAAGTTTCCATTGCTGTTCGTAACATAATGAAAAATATACGTTCACCTTTGATTGCAATTTCAAAGATCGAGGATAATTGTCTGTTTTATAATGATTTACAAATCATAGCAAAAAACTGGTTATACCACAACTAAGCTTATTTCTACTGGAACTCCACACAACATCGCAATTTCAACTGAACGTATCCTCAATTCAAATGTGATACGAAGCTGGCCTTTTATCATATATCAATTAATTATGTATAAAAGAATGTTTATAATGATTTTTTTTTCTGTTATCAAATTTAAAACCTGATTTTTAATTTTTGCAAACCAAAATATATGACTGTGATAGTTTATTGATCAGAATGTTTTCTCAACCTTTAAACTTGTATGCATTAATCAGCTGTTTGCTGTATCATCGAATAATTGACAATGACTTTTAAAAACGTATCGAAAAGTTGTCATCATGATGAATTATGACAAGATGAATTTTTTTTATAAAAACATAGTGGAAATGCATTTTATGTAAATGTAGATATATTTTAAGAATTATATTGTATCAAAAAAATTTATTCTCATAGTATTTACAAAATTGATAAAAAATATTTTTTATTCAGTATTGCGATAAAAGGAACAAAAAATAATAAAAAATACATCAATATTATTAACATATACTTACAATACTTACATTGTTGTATTTTATCAAAGGCAATCATTTTAACACGTGTGATTACGTTCTATCACAATGTATGCTATAGACTAAAAGTAAGTCAAATCAAACCGTGATCTTTATATTTCAATAAAATCAACAATGAAATGTATGAGTCGTACATGATGAATATTTATCACAAATTATTCAATTGCACTTTTTGAACAACGTTTGAAAAACGTTATCAACATTTTTTTTATATTAGTAATAACACGTGTTTATAACTTTTACATTTCACCGATGTACATCAGTAATAAGTTGTTTTAAATATTTTGACCACCAGGATATCAAACTGGCGGCATAATTTTTTTTGATTCGCAATGTCATGGCGTATAAAGTCCACTTTTTCAAGTGGACTTGTATCAGACTTGTTACGGTTTGTCTGAGCAACACACTATCTATTATCACCACAAGTATAACAATCAACAAAGCCTTCATAATTAACGTGGTGGGTTTATAGTACCACCAGTGTCGAAACGAATGAAATAAAAACGTAGACAAATCACATAGAAGGTGTCCCGTTTCCTTAATGGTCCAGTTGTGATATTTAATTCGGTGCAAAGTTCTCATCGCAGCACATTTTTTGACTTCTTTCAAAGTTGCAGCTGCCATTTCTTCAGCATGATTTTTATACCAATTTAAAATTGACCAGCATAGTTTCTGAAAATGGAAATTTGTTTTAGTTTAATTAATTTTTAGGAACATTAGCGATTATGAATGCAATTTTACAAATTTCACTGACCTGATTAATGAACCAACTGATGTATCACATTTTTAATTTGCAAATTGAAGTGCGAGTTTGAATACTGGAACGATCAGTAATAACTGACGTGTACCATAATGTGTCAGTAACAGTGGCCGTTTATACGAAAGTTAAAAATAAAACAGATTTTGAAGAATTAAAAATAAAGCCCGATTTCAAAGTTTCGATCCAGTAGCATTACAGTATGTCTGTTGCACAACATTCACCCTCGCCGAATTTTAAAAATAAAGAAAAAACAGAACATTGTAATCTCATCTCAAACGAAGGATAAAAAGAACGGTTTCTTTTATTACAAAATACTTTTTTCTTTTATTAGTAAAACAATAAAAATAGTTGGAAATCTTTCGACATTTTTTGTTTCCTAATTACATCGTGTTGCAAGCATCAACTTTGTTATGGGGTGCATGATACTCTATAATGATACAATATATAAATATTTCACGATCATCGTTTCATTGCTTGTAAAATTAGCAGCGCATACAAGCAGTCATCAAAGCGACAATCTCAGGGAATGCATACTCAAAAAAAAAAAAAAAAAAATATATATATATATTAATTTGTGATATACCAATAGAAAGTTGAACAAGTAATTTGATTTTTTTTTTTTCAATTAAACACTTCCTATTTACGTGGTCAGTCGAATAAACTATTAATAAATTCACTATCCAACAATGTTCAAACGTGATTTTAACACAAAACATTTGTACTAAAACATGTATACTTAGAAAATAAATGGTACACCAAAACCAAAGAATTCATACTTCTATAGTGCTAAAACGCTGTAACAACTATCTGTCCCCGTTGGTCCGTGTGTTTTCAAATCTGAGCGGTCGTCCCATAAATGTCGGGCCCTGTATCCTGGTCGAAATATTTCGAAATCCCTTCGCCTTAATCGAGCCGTTTTCCTTTTTCTGTTCACCGTACTTGAAAAGCCCATCTCCAGGGCTAAAGAATCCTAACGCTGTGATTTTAAACAAGCCTCTGTAAGTAACAAACCATGAGACAAAAGCGACAGCCATGCCAGCCAGCTTTTCTACAATGGTATGATAATACAAAATAGTAGATATTAACGAAATATCCCAAAAGATCAATTGTACTGTCATGACGAAAAAGAGGCCTCGCACATAAGGGCTTAATTTGTCATGGGCTTCTTTGAGGAAATCCAAATCCTCATTTGACAAGCTTTTCAGACAGCTGTTGATATTTTCGACTGCGCTACTGCGGCTGTGTCTTTCCTTTATGATGGTTTCTCTGAGGTTTTCCCAGCCAATAAAAGCTGCTCCTTCCTCGGCCAAGGTGAGGGTCGTATAGATGATGATGAAAGTATGTCCGGAGATGTCAAGGCCGGACCAAAAATATCCTGCCTTCAAACAACTCGACTTGTTCACGCGAATCGGTGGGTCTGAAATACACCTGCCGCTGACTTCCTCAATGTACCCGAAAATCATCATCCACATCTTCCAAATCAGGGTCGCGATCACCAGCCTGTACAGATGTCTCAGAATCAATGGCTTTTTTCCACAACATGTTATATATGCCACCAGAGCTATCCAAGAGCCGGCTACGATCAACAACCAGGCCCAACCCCATTTTATAAAATACACGTTGAAAAAGTTGTCCGAATTCGAAAGATAAGACTTTGGTACAGTCAACAAGTCGGCTATAACAGACCCGAAGAATACAAATGCAAAATAGATACCGATCTTGGTCAGCGTATCAAACAGGAGGATTTTCTTGCAAACGTGCAGCAGTCCGCTTAGCAGGATGAATTGAATCGAATGAGGCTCGCCGGTTGGCTTAGTTCCTCCCCGGTCCTCTTGCACCATGCCAGCCGGACGAAAGTTCAATGTGTTTGCTCCGAAATTACTCGAAGTTGTGTGAATAGATCTTCGCTTTCCAGTTGCCATTTTTAGTTCAGTTATTATGACGAACAGATGTGGACCTCTTTGATGTTCTCTAATTAAGTCTCATTTCTCTGTCAAAAAAATTGTTTTTTGTCATTTTCATTTCATTAGTAAAAAATATTTACAATAAACGATCATGTCATAATGTACGATAATAACAAATAAAAATAATAACATTTTGGTTATTGTTGTTTATATATTGTTGTTATTGTTGCTTTTTAGATAATTTCTTAAAAAACTGAAATTTAAAGCACGATTATAAATTAGAGAGTAGGTGAGTTATCAATCATTTTTACATTCCTTAAACGATATGTAAAAAGGTTATATTTTTCACTATGTTTTTTTGACACTAACCTACCTTGTCGTGTGAGAGATTTTTGGTATAAAAGATTACAGGTTTTTCATGTAATTGATCCAATTAACGTAAAGATAAATATACCAAGATATCACTTTTTCTTACAAGTTTTACAAGTCATTTGATTGCTTACACGTAAACATGTATAGCAGACGGCGAAAGTCGTTCCAAGTTCCAAGTTATCGTATTCAGACATGAGCTGAACTGTTTTCGTTAAAAAACCGGCTGCAACCAATCATAAGTTCCGGTCTAACGGAATAATCAAAAAACTCTCTCTGTGGAAACAGATTGATGTGTGTGGAAAGATACACCGAAAAGTGTTCGTAGTGTCAAAGAGATCAATGGTCAAACATTCAGGTGATTGAGCTATAACTGGAATCTCATTAAAAAACAACTTTCCATCCAACGCGAATGTATTTTGTAAACAAACAAAACAAGAATCATTTAAATGTTTTAAAAATATGTTTTAAATGTTATTTAAATATTAAATTTTTAATGTAAACAAAATTTCACAAAGTTTGTTTTTCTTAAATCATATCAAGTCGTATTTTAGCTTTTAACTTGATTGTACTAATTTTGAGGTTAGTTTGATGTAAACAAGTAAACAAACACCACAATATAGCCAAACTGTTAAGAGCTGTTATTGTTATATTGTACTTCTATTGTTTTTTTTTGACATTTTCTATTATTTAGTTTTATTTTTCAATTTTTATTTTCAGATTTAACCAAAAATTGTAACCTATAAAATTGGCCAAAATGTCAAAAGCTGGGTTAAACAGTGCTGCTGGTTGCAGTCACATAATGTCTCCAAAGTCTACACCGAAGAAAAAAGTTCAAAAAAATTCGAAAGGTGGTGTCAAAGGAGGCGGTAGAGATAGTGGAACCAGCAGTGAAGAAGAGCGATGGCTGGATGCCATAGAATCAGGAAAATTAGAGGAGGTAATTGACTGATGAACAAAATTTTGAATTAAAGTAGAATTATTATTTGAATTGGAATAATTTAATTAAAAAATTGATTACTTTAGGTTGATGACGAGCTTAAAAAAATCAAACCAAAAGATCCAAAACTAATGACTGCTCGGCAAAGAGCAATGTTTGAGCGTAAAACAGACATGGAGCCAAACCCAGGTGTAGAACAACTGATGTCGTTGCCTACAGGGTACAAAGAAAAAGTCATGACTGCCGAAGCTATTCAGAAAGCTGCTCTCAAATCATTGAAACGAAAGCAACTTGCTGATGAAAAAAGGGAAAAAGACAAAGTAAGAAGAAAAAAAAATGTTTTTCATACCTTTTTCTTTATTTCTAATATTTAATTAAAACAATAAAATATGTTTTCAGAAAAAAACTATGGAAAGACTGCTCAAAAAGCAAGAATCTAAAGCGTCAAAAATAGTGAGCAGAGGTCGACTATCAAAACGACTGGTCCCATTGGTAACGTATCGTCTGACAGCCGAAGGTAGTACGATATCATTGCCTCCAGGAGAAGAGTTTCCATTAAAGCGTAGTATTGCGTAAGTTGAATTCACTCAATATGAAAAGATTTATCTATACACAGATGAAAAAAAAATAATCTCATATTTTTGCAGAAGTGGTCCAGCTCCGAAAATCGTCTGCGGTGTATTATCGTGTGGTCGTCCAAAAAAGTATACCTGTTCTACAACAGGCATTCCTCTTTGCTCATTGCAGTGTTACAAAGTAAACATAGCCATGGAAGTTACATAAATATGGAAGTTATGTAAATAAAAGCATCTTGTAAATTGTTTGTTATATAGATTATACGTTATAATTAAGACATAAAAAATAGATTTGTTTTGGCGTCATACAAACCATCCCTCTCCAAATATATGCAGCGATTTATTCATTTCGATACAAAATTGTTGATAAATAAATTAATTTCACTTTCTCAATATAATTTCATGACAATTTCAAATCTTATTCTACGTTATTGTTTCATTCTTGAAGCGTAATTTGTTGCTGCACTTTTGGCAGCCGCAGCTCTCCTCAGACCTGTTTGCATTGCACTAGTAGTTTTGGTCTTGGATGTCGCTGTGCTTTTGGAAACCAGGTTGGGGTTATTATTTTCATTAGCTACTGTGGCTTTTGTCGTAATAGCAGCATTACCATTGTCACTCATTTGGTTATTGAAGAGTGCCATACGATCGAGCGGAGTACTCGTACTTGAAATAAGGCCTCTGCTTGCAAAGTGTGTGGCGCCATTCGTTGGCAAAGTGTTTGGTAACGAAGACGTTTGTAGACGACTCGTTGAATCAGGATTTAAATAAGGATTTGTTTTAGACATTAATTCTGGCTGACCGGTTTGGTAAAGGAAGTTAGTCGAGGGTGTGTTATTGAGATACTTATTTGTCACGCGCTGAAGACCCAGCTGAATTGAAGAAAGCGGTGGCTTTGTCGACGTCGCTGTTAAATTGTGCAAGGGAATGTGGTTCTCTGTTAATCGACGATTCAGCCAGCTTATCACTGAAAAGACAACATTTTTTTATTTCTCAATTAAACAAACTGATTAAACTAACAGAGAGAATTTTAAACAATCTTTACCGTTATCATTATTTTTTATCATCTTTTCTTTATCCTCGATTTCTGATTTCAAGCTATTGATCGATTCTTTTGCATTCTCAAGTTGTTCTTTCATTTCTTGGAAGCTCTTGGTTTGAGATTCAATTTTCGTTTCCAAAACCCCGATCTCTTTTTGTTTTGCGTCCAGCAATTTCTCCTGTTCCAAAGCTATGCTTGTTCTCAACTTCAATTTCGACTTTGTCGATGTCAACTCGTTTTGTAGTTTTGAAAGAATTTCGTTGGCCTTCATCAGCTCGTCACTCAGACCCTTGATGCTCGTCTGCTTCTTCTGCAACTGATACTCTTTCTCTGCCAGCAAATCCTCCAGATGCTGTTTCTGTTCCTTTGCATCGTTCAACATCTCGCTGTGTTTCGTTATGAGGATCGTCTTGTCTTTGAGCTCTTGCTCGAGTACTGCCACTCTCGTTCGCAATGAATTTACAGCTTTGTCCCTGTCGTGATACTCGACGTCCAATTTCGAATGTTGTTTTCGCACTTGCGACAATTCCCTCTGAGTGACGTTCAAATCTTGCTCAAGGATTTGAATTCGTTTACTTTGTTCCGAATTCGTTGTCTCTAGCAGCATCAATTTTTCTTTCAGGTTACCGTTTTGCAATCGAAGGTCACTGACTTCTCCGCGCAACTCTTTCACTGTTTCTTTGTGTTTTTGCTCTAAATACAATCTCTCTTTTTCAGTCTCGTGTTGCCACTCCATCTTCGCTTGCGTCAACCTAAAATGTCGCGTGTTTTTTGTTTTACAAAATCAAAAATAATACTCTATAAATTCACTTATCACAAAACGTTACCTCTCATGTTCGATGTTGGTTTGTTGTTGCAGACTCATGTGGAATTGTGTCTTCTCAGTGACGTACTTGTGTTCCAATTGTTCCAAATCCTTGGACTTGATTTCCAGCATTCCAGCAAGATCTTTGATTCTGTCTTCTAAATTTGATATCTCCCTATCTTTCTGTCCAGCAGATTCTTTTAATTGTTTGATCTTCAGAGCCATATGTGCTTTTACATCGGCATCCTTGGCAGCAGAGATAATTAGACTCAAATGACACAGATGCTTGAAGTTGTTTGTCTCGACTAACTTGAAGGCCCAACTTCCTGACTCCTCTGTTAATAGGAGCAAAAATTTTGGCGCCTTTGACATGTTTAGAGCCGGCATTTGACACTGTTCAAGCAAGTGTATCAATTGTGTGGCAAAATTTTCAAAATCCACAAGCAATCCTTGTTGACTTTTTAGCATCTTAAAATCGTCCTCAGTTATGAAAAGGGAATAGAGAAAACATGGATCTTGGTCGTCTGACAATATTACACACAAACTCTGAAAAAAAAAATCAATAAAATTAAAAACAAATAATAAAGAAATCAAATTGTTCGGATAGTTTTTACTTCAAAATCAATGTGCTGATGTACCAAAACAGTTTTTTACATCATTATTTATATTATTAAGAACAATTTTGCTATCGAAATTTTTAACGGAGTTTTACCTTTCTACAAACAGGACTAATTCCAGCATGAACTTCGACATTGACCCGAAGATCAGTTTGTCGTTCTTCTTTGAATTCGGGTTTAATGTAAACCCTTTGTACTTTTGTATATAAAACCTCGACATTGTTTAAATGTAATCCAGTATCGTTGTTTAAAATATTACCGGTGTTGAAATAATTCATCATCGTTCCTTATTACCACGTTAGTCACACAAACCGGTCAAAAATTGTTCCAGAAGTCATCATCTGTTACAAAGTCAAGGGGCCAACCTTTTTTTAGAGTAATTTTGTATTAAAAATAAAATTATAAACCACTGTTTTTATTTCAAAAGTATGAATTTTTTGCTGTGTGTAAACAGTTTACAAATGTGAAGTTAGCTTCGAGTACACCAGCGCCATCGAACGGAAGCCGCATAAAATTGGATTCTTTTTTTTCACAAAAATGTCGCTTCAATCGCTGCTATTTTCCGATAGATTTAATTCTATATGTTGTTATTCAATGATTTAACTGCAACATGCAGTTCAGAAAAGAGTAGGAGAGTATATATTTCGTACAAATAATAATTTGAAGTTTATAAACAGAAGCACGGAAGAATAAAATAAAGAAAAGAAAGAACAAAGAGGACGGTGCATTTTTTAACAAAATAAATCCTTGACATGTAACCCTAATAACTGTTTCAAACGAAAGCCCGGTGACGTCAATGAGAGGATCCGTGGGAGCTGCGCGAACCCAAGTTTGGCAGTAACAAAAGCCTTCACAGTCGCCGTGCGCGCCAATTGTTTATAGGAATAGGACATGTTTTGCTAGCTATGCAGCCAGCGCGTCCAAGCCATGTGCATAACAAAGTGGGACGCGCTATGAACCATTAATTATGCTTCCCTCTACAGGTTACTTCAAAGCCATCGCTTGCCCGTTTTATGAGGGAGGATCTTGCGATAGACCTTACTGTCATTTCAAACATGCTCGCCGAGGTGATTATTTTCATTTTGCCACTTTTCATTTTTTTTCTTTTACACATTTTGAACGAACACAATAAAAACAATCTTGTCTTTGACAGTAAAGAGGTTAAGTTTTAATTTGTCAAATTTTGGATGGAATGTTTTGATTTTGTTTAGAATTTATCTACTTTATTATAAATATTATAAATGTATAAAAGTATGACGAATAGTTTTAATTTATCTGAAAAAAAGAAAGATAATATGAATGAATTGTTTTCATTTTCAATTTTGTTTCCTTTTTTTGAAAAAAAAAAACATTGAAAAGAAACAAAGGAAAAATAAAAACATTTAAATAATGAAAACATTGTTTTTTACATTTTATTATTTTTTTCATTAATTAACTTGAAGCTGGGATTTCAGAAGAAGCACCGATTGTGCTCGCTCCACCAGCAGCTACAGAAGCTACTGAGAAAGCTGGAAAGACAGCTGCGGTTGGTTGTGGTACGGCCGGTGACGCCACAAACACTTTATCCCAGCTAGTTTCTGAGGCAGTGAAGAAAGTTTTGGCGGAACAGCAGGTGATAGATAAAGAGGAGATATCACAGAACATCGTGTCAAAGGTCGTCGAACAGCTGAAACCGACGTTAGCCGGGTCGTTGCAATCTAATTCCGTGGCTGCGGAAACCCCCGTGCTGCCCAAACCAGTTGTTAATTCTTCTACTTGCACATACAATCCAACACCGATTTCTGAATTGAAGAAAAGACACATTTCTATTCCTATTTACAATCCTGTGAGGGAAAGCAAAGTTACTGCCAAAAGAAAAGGTAAATTTGTGTTTAGTTGTTTGCTTGTATACTCCAGTGGCTTGGAACCATAATTAGTTTAATTAAAAAAAAAAGAGGAGATCGATCTGAAGAAGTAAATAATCTGATACGATATTTTTTTTAGGTTCGCCAGATGAAAGAACTAGATCGTGGCACTCGATTTTAATGAAAAATGATGACAGCGATGAGTCAACATACAAACCAACGCCTGTGTCAGGCAGTAGCGATCCAATCCCTGGATACGTTCCAACAGCAAAATCATCGACAGTATCAACACCGGTTACATACGATCCTAGTGCCATTGAATGTTATGCCTCAAAGTCGAAGGAAAGCTACTACCCAAAACCAAAAAAACGTAGAGAGGAGTACGTGCCGAAGAAAGTAAAAACAACTTTGAGTATTGAATCCCATGATTCCTATGATATGGACGTAGCCAATCAGGATTCCAGTTCTCAGGATTTCATGGATATCGAACCAAGATTTTCAGATGACGAAGAAGATGAAAAGATAAAACAAGTTGAGAAAAAAGAAAAAGAGAGCAAACAAAAATTGGCCACTCAGGAGAAGGAGAACAGAGATTTGAAACAGACAGATAAAGCTGATAGTAAAAGTGGCGTTAGTAGTAGTAGCAAGAGAAGTTGGAGCGAGCAAAAGCATTCGGAAAGCGAGAAAAGGTCCAAAACAGAGGAACAGGTGAATGGTAGCAAACACAAAAGGGAAGATGAGAAAGACTCAAGGAAGAAAGAGGAGAAGAAACACACAAGTAAACATGACGATAAAACGAAACATTCATCAAGAAGTAGTAGTAAACACTCGTCTTCGTCCAAGGACTCAAAAAAGAAGGATAGCAGGGATAAGGAGAGGAGGGACAAAGAAAAGGATAGGGAGAAAAAAGATTGTTCGAGGCATGATTCTCATAAGAGTAAAAAATCATACAAATCGGACAAAGAGTCGAGCGACAAACATAAGAAGAGCAGTTCCTCGCCAAGGGAAGATAAGAAAAAGAGCTCGTCTGGTAAACACAGTGACAGATCCAGCAGAAGTTCAAGGAGAGATAAGAATTCATCAAAGTCGAGTTCTAGTTCGAGTAGAAAGGAAAACGAGGTAGACGAGCGGATGTATTTGTCTGAGAAGGATCTTTTTGATGATTCTGATGTTGATGTCGAAGAAGAGTGTTACAAAATTTTTCAGGTAATTTGATGTCCATTCTAAGTATTTTTTTAAGTACTCACAATTTAAGGAATATTATAACCTACAGTTTAATTTTACATTTAGGAATACGAGGAATCAGATCAACCTAAACCCTCGAAAGTGTCTCTTTATCAAATGAAGTCCGAAGAGAAGGACGATGAGGAAGTTGGGAAAAAACGAGTAGCTCACACTTCGGCAGAATCCAGTATTGTTCGAAAACCCGGTCCTAGTCAACCAATTAAAAAGCAACCGAATCCTCAACAAAAGTTGTACGAAAGGTGGCGGTTGATGAAAGAGGCTGCCGCGGACAAAGCAAAAGCTGCTACTTGTACTGAAAGCCAAAGTGTTCCTACCACCGATAAAACTGCTACAAGTCCAAGATCACTCTTTCCAAAGTCTAGTTTGTTGCCTCATCCAAAGGATAATCATGCATTCAATGGAAATGGCAAAATTCGAATCGCTCATGTTCCTTTGGCAATGTCTCTAGCTCTATCTAAAAAGCCTGTGTTGGAAAAACCTAAGGAACCAGAACTGAAAACTCCAGCGCAGACAAGCAAAGATAGACCAAGAGTCGCTCATGTTCCACAAATTGTAAGAGTATTTTTAAAATATATCTTATTTATAAACGTAAAATTATTTTTTCAAATCAAACTATCTTGAAAATTAGATAATATGTTCACAATTTAAAAATGATAAAATTTGTGTACTCAATTGAAATTTCAATGTTAGAAACACATTGAACTTCACTTGTGTTAGTATTTATGTTCCAAAAGTAAACAGCTAGTCAAGTTTGAAGCCGATTTATTTTGAATCAGTACTAACCGACCGAGCCTCCATGTAGTTTGTGATATTCCAAAATGTGCTTATTTATTAACAGTTTAACAATTCCATAACGTGCCTAATTTTTTGTAAAAAAATTGGTGAAAAATCAAATATTATTTGAGGACAATAATTTATTCATTATTAATATTAGTAATATTTATTATTTTGACAATGTGTGACTACGCTCCATTTTATACCACTTATTACACCGCATATTACTATCCGGTAAAGAAATAACAATTCAACGAAAGGAAAATTTGACAAGTCAAAATAAAGGTGATTTAACATTTTGAACGTTCATTTCAGGTGCCTCAGTTGATTCGACCAGAACCACTTGAAGGCTCAACACAAAAGTTCTCACTCAACGTACGACAGTTCTACGTCAACATGATGCATGACGTCTGCATTCAAATCTACACGAACGGAGAGGATGCTGCGCAAAGAGCTTTGTCGGAGGAGTTGACCTGTCACGAGCGTTGTAAAGCTTTGAATGTGTACAAAAATTCTTGCATGCTTGCAATTCATCGATTAAAGAAAGAACTCGAGCAGGACAAGACGGATGATATTTCTGTTGCGTCAGTCAGCAGATTGGTATCGCACGAGGCCGTTCTTGCAGGCAAATCGAAAGGCTCTTGGAGTGTTATGAAACCTAAGAAGATCATAACTAATTTCAAAGGCCCAGTCTTATATAATAAGCTGACCAAGTGGATTTTGTACGAACAACAGTTGAAGGACAACGGGTATCCTAGACCACATCCTGATGAACATAAGGTCAATTTAAAGTTTTTTGAAGAAACTAAAAAGAGAATTAATAAAAAGAGTTGGTTTAACAAATTTCATTATTTTTATAGGGTCACGCAAAAATTTACGTGATAGACAATCGTAGTCACTCGAAGCAATCAAAAGTTCCGAACGAGAGAACATGCGTACGTTGTGGAGAGAATTATATGGTCAATAAGAAAGGCTTAGCTGTCAGACAACAAAACTGTATATATCATTGGGGAAGGAAGTTCACTGTGCGAGGAGAGGGTCGGTATAGCTGTTGTCAACAATATGGATCTGCTTCTGGTTGCAGTGACGCTGCAACACACGTCTGGGACTATGTGGATTATGAAAATTTGAAAGGCTATGTCAAAACTTTACCTAAAGGTAAATTTGAATGCAGACAATGTTTAATTTAAGGAAAAAACAATGAGTTTTTTGTTATGAATAATTTTTTTTCTATGTTTCAGATATTCCAGATGAAGAACAAGGGGTCTTCTCTCTGGATTGTGAAATGAGTTACACGACGCAAGGATTAGAATTAACAAGAGTAACGGTTATCAATGAAGACTGTCAAGTGGTATATGAGACTTTAGTAAGGCCTGAGAATCCAATCATTGATTATAACACGAGGTAAGAATTTCAAAACAAGCTATCATCATCAGCTTTTGATCATTTATTATGTCATTTTATGAATTTTCTCTTCACAGGTTTTCCGGTATTACAGCAGAAGCAATGAAGGACGTTACGACAACTATTTTTGATGTACAGGCGACCTTGTTAACTATGTTCTCATCCAAAACAATTCTAGTGGGACACAGTTTGGAGAGCGACTTCAAAGCTCTAAAATTAATCCATGATACAGTTGTCGATACAAGTATCATGTTCCCACACAGAAATGGTCCACCGCATAAAAGAGCACTGAAAAATCTTTGTTCTGAATACCTACGCAAAATAATTCAGAACGACGGTAATTTAGAAAACATCCATTTAAACATTTTTTCTTACAACTGAGATTGAGTCGACTGAACTAAACGTTTTTTTTTTCAGTTGGAGGACATGATAGCAATGAGGACGCCGTGGCCTGCATGGAATTAGTATTGTGGAAAGTGAAAGAAGAAGCCAAGTTACAATAATGCAACTATATTTATATGCCAACAAGAGGAATAACGTGGAACTTTTGTTATTTATCTGTTATGTGTCTGCAATCTACTTTTACGTTACGAAGTGGATTATCTGTAAAAAATTGTAAAATATACACATTTGCAATAGATTAACTCACGACATAATCACGTCATCACCATTGTCATGACTTTCTAATAACTATTCATTTGTTTTATTTAATAATTTAATAGTTTCTGATTATTTGTCAAGTAGCGTTTATTATATTTAGTCATTAAGATCATTCATTGAATTTTTCGTTCGCCAAAATACAGTACTGTTTCAATTATTTAACGTCACATCGAATAATGTACAAATGATATCTACCATGCTAAATCACGAAAAAATCAGTTCGTCCCACAAATAGTAGAACAATTGGGTTAATCAAATATGTATGATTTATTAATTATTTGGTTGACCAAAGATAGATGTCAGATATTTTTTATACAAATGTTTATACCGAACACTTTATTACTTCTAGCAACAATAATCAAAACATTCGTTATTACTTTGTTTAATACGAATTAATAAATATTTACGAGGAGTACAAATTAATGAACATTTGTCAACTGCAAAAAATGTTGGCAATCGAGAAAAAAATCTGAAACATAACTGTGAATGTTCTAAAATTTTGTATCCAAGTTAAAGAAAAATCAAAAATTACTCGAAAATTTAAGATTGGTAATACAAGCTCTGATATGAACATCATGAGCATCGTGTTGAAATTATTGAATAAAATCTAATAAATTTAAATTAAAGTGTGCTACAAGGGGAACTGTAGACGATAAGTTTAGGCTTATTAAATTCTAAGAATATAATAAGATTGAATAGTATTTAGTTTTTTTTTATTTTCATTTTTATTTTGCCATTTCTCCCATATATATTTCAATATTTGGCCCTTTGCTAAAAAAATTGGTTCTGAACACATTTTTAATCAGCGCAATCCAAGCCTTGTGTCAAACGCATGTATACTTTTTACCCCGATATTTTTACGTTCATTTTATACTTTATTTAAATTAATTTAATTACTTAACTTTGCATAATTTTGTTTGCAACTTCCATATTCAACTTATTATAATACAATATGATATGTCTATTAGTATACGAATTGCCGTCCACTTACCAATATAAACATTGTATAAAGTCTTCATATTCAACAAGCTTAACATTTTCTTCACATTCGATCAAATTCTAAGTTCAGCAAATCTTGTTTTATATTATATAACAAAAGAGATCCATCAATATCGTTTTCTACGATTCTTCAATTTTTTCTCGATGAAGCTTTTGAATGAATTGTAGACATCAATTTTTGTGCTGAAGATACGCTTGTAGCTAGTCCAAAGAACGATACGAATCCTCGCTGAAAATTTGCGCGACAAATCTAAAAGCAACATTTTTATGAAACAATAATTCAGAGTTCAATCAGTTTGTCTGTTTTTAATTAATATTTGTTTCTCTGATTAAAAATTTTTATTGCACATTCACCTTCTCTCAGCGTCACAATTTTGGTTTGGATGTTTGCATTCGACCTTGCTATGATATTTCCTAGTTTTTTCACTAATTCTTCAGTCAGTTTCGGAAATATGCTCAGCAAAAGGAGACATCGCTTTGCTTGGAAAAGAGCAATTTTCTCCAACGTACACATCACTGTTTCATCTGAGTTGTGTACTGACAGATTCAGACGAGTCAGTTTCAATGGCGAGTCATTTAACAGACGTTTTTTAAAAAACCTGAAACATTTCTGATTGTTGAAGATCCATTAATTTTTCTTTTTCAATTCGAATACACAATTGACTTGTTTCACCCACTTAAAATTGTTGTATCGATGATGTTTGGTCAAATTCGTGGTGTACCGTGGCGACTCAACATAAACCGGCTGTGTTTCAAGCGTCTCGCCGTTGATCAGAGTATTGAGATACTTGACATCGTTGCCCGTCAGCTCCATAGTTTTGGGATCAAAGTTCATTTTTGTCTTAAGTTTGTTGAATTTGCATTTGTACTGAGGAATACCTTTTTCAAGAAGCTCTAGAAACCTATAAATATATTATTTATTTGTTTCAATTTTTATACAAAGAATTTTTGTGATTGATTTCTTGCAATTTGTTTGAAGTCGATTGTTACTTACGCTTTTGCTGTCTCCTTATTGTCAGTGACATAGAGATAGTCATCTGCATATTTAAACAAGATGCCTCTTTGCTGAAAAGAACTCATGAAACTTTGGGTCATCGTCAAATAGTAGATGTCGCTCAAAATTGACGACAAGCAACCACCCTGAATGATTCCTTTCCACAACAGATAGGTTTTATTGTCAAACAGAAACTGTTAAAATATAAAATATCCATTTCCATTAATTGACGTTACATTATAGGATATAATAAAAAATGAATAAGTTTATTGTCAGTTAATTACTTTTTGTTGAAAGATGTAATCTTTCACTTGTGTCAGAATTGTGGTGAGATCTATAGAAGTAACAGTTGTATCCTTGGTGTACTTGACTGAATCTTTTGGAAGAACCAAATTCTTATTCGAAAACCACTGTTTCGACCGTCCTCTTGGTTTCGAATACTTTGAAAGCGTCAAATTGCGTGGCAGGCCTTTGAACAAAATTACCAAATCTTTCCACAAGAGTGCTGGAAACAAAAATAAAAAATCCATCATAAAGAAAAAAAAATAAAAAGTAGATCATAAATTTACTTTGATTAATTGATCCGAAAGCATCTTTTATGTCACTTTTTATTAGATATAAGTGTTTTTTGTCTCCAAACATTGAAGTTCCATTTTGGATTTTGATCCACTTCTCTTGGAAAGCACAGTCGTATAGTGTTCCAAATTTCGTCAGTGCCAATTGATGCAATAAGGTGTTGATCACCTTGAAACGCTTTTTCTCTTCTTTTGTGTACCTGAAAAATTGAAGCGAAAAAAAAAATAAAATGCAAAATATATTGATATAAAAAATACAAAAAACAAATAAAAAGGTTATTCATTACACATTATGAACGATTGGCCGCAGTTGACTTGTTGGCTTGGCATGAAAGTACATCTTACTTTTGGCCTGCATTTTGAGTAACTGAACTTGGAGTCGTTTAAAGTTTTGAGATTTTGCGTTTTGCCAATCGCAGTGTCTCATGAAGACAAGTTTCGAAGAACCGACGAAAGCTTCGGTAACATAGAAAAAGTTCTCGACAACTTTATCAATGTAATCCAAGAAAAGCCATTTGAAACATTTCAGTAAGATCAGCTTTTTGGTCTTTGGATCTTTGACGCTGGACAACCATTTTATTGAAATCTACAGAAAAAACTTGAATTATCCAAATTGAAACATTTGAAATATAAAGTTTTTTTTTTAGTACACACGTTCATCCTGTCGACGAGTTTTTCCAAGTGATAAGTTTCTCCTTTCGCTAAGCTCAAATAATGTGGGATTGCTTTGATGAAACGTTGCCGATTGTTTGAATTTCCGAACAATTCCACAGGCAAAACTTTTATCACAATACCGTGGAAATATTTTTTCATCATACGAGGTGAGATATTGATGTTTTTATCTCCAGGACCTCGAATGTGTTTGGCGTGCATAACGTATGAGCATTTGTTATGGTTTCTTTTTATTTTCTCAATAATGGAGCTCAGATTTTTGACAATCAAATCCAGTGAAAAAGGATCGAAACTAGAACTCCAAGATTCTCCAATGTCATAATCAATTATTGTCCTAACAATTAAATTAATTGAATTAACCAAAAATTCGGTTTTCCTATCCAATTTTTCTCGCGCACTTTTCTCATTGTGAATGATACTGAAAGTTATACTTTTCTTGTCCATCTTTTCCTGGAAAGTTAATTCATTTCATATAAAAAACATTAAAAACAAATGACGTTCTGAATAGTCTTAACGTAAATTCTTTATAGACAATTGTTTGTTAATGTCATTTATCTTAAAACGTCTAAGTTTATTATCATGTTTTTGTTTATATTATTCTTTGTTTAAGCGTGCTCTGAGCAGTATTTACCTTTCAGGTACGGACATCTCATAGATGAAACAAGGTGGATTAAAGTGACCAAAAGAAAATTCGAAGATTTGTGGAGCAAAAACTGCAACGTCCCCTATCTCTTTTTTCTGAAAACAAATATAAATTCATTAAAGTTACCAACATAAAAATCGAAATGAATGAATAATATAAATGTTAAAAACAAAGAGCAACAATTATTGCCATAAAGTAGTCATTAAAAAAAAATTAAAAACATTTGTCAAACAAAGAGACAGCATAAATTAAAATGACTAAATTGTGTGACTTTAAAAACGTAGCAAAATACGCGTTTTTCAGGTTAAGGTAGAGATAAGCTTATATAGTTAAATTCGCCGTAAACACATTCAAACAGGAGTGCAACATGGCGGACGCAGCGGCTCGTCAATTGCAGTACGAATATAAAGCGGTAATTAAAGAGCATACTACTAAATTAACCAACATTAATGATTATTTTCATCTCGGTTAATTTCATTTTAACGTCACTTCAATCAAACTCTTTCACATTGTCATGTATTTCGCTGTCAAAATCTATTTTGATTATCATAACCTCAAAAACACGAACCTGTTTATTGAGTCGCAGTTCATGAAATAAATAATAACTATGAATTCATTTTGTAACCTTAATCAATTTTCATTAATAATTTAAATCGGATTATTTTCAGAATTCGAATCTTGTTTTACAAGCTGATGTTCGGTTGATCGAAAGAAGAAGTAGAGATGAAGCCACAGGAGAAGTATTGTCCCTTGTTGGACGACTCGACAATACTCGGATGGGGGAAAGATATATGCGAACAAAACCCAAAACTGTGGATGAACCAAAAGCGAAAAAGTAAGTATTCTCTTTTTCCTTGATCGTTTTTTATTTACGTTGAGTAAATTTAAACTTTTCGGTTTCATTTTGCAGACAAAAACAAAAACGAGATGAGCCTGATTATGACATGAGTAGAATGAAGGGAGTGAGTGTGTTGTCGGACGAAGTGGACGAGCTAATTGGAATAGTTTATCGGCCAAAGACAGCCGAGACAAGGCAAACATACTCAGTTATATTGTGTCTGATACAAGAGGCCCTTGGCGATCAGCCCAGCAACATTCTGTACGCAGCTGCCGACGAGGTACTGGCAGTTTTGAAAAATGACAAATTAAGCGACAAAGAAAAGAAAAAGGAGATTATTCCTTTGCTCGAAGGCATGCCAGAAGAAAGATTTTCCTTGCTCCTTACACTCGGTAAGAAAATTACCGATTATGGCAGCGCTGAAACAAACACGACAAATGATGACACTAAAGATGATTCGAATATCATAAGTATACAGGTTGAGAGTAGTAGTGATGAGGAGGAAGAGGAGTATCCAGAAGAGATGGTACAGAGTGATAAGGAGAGTGATGAGGGAGAGGAGGCACAGGATGATCGCACAATCCACGCAGAAAATGTAAGTGGCATTGTTTTTTTTTTTTCATTTGTTTAATTAGAAAACTAGTTTTATTAAAATTAATTAATTTATTATATTGTGAACAGTTGGCTGGAGGTGAAGAGGCGAAGAAGGAAAAATCGTTACACCCCTTGGACATAGATGCTTACTGGTTACAAAGGAAACTTAGCAAAATTTACAAAGATGCCTTGGTGTCACAAGCTAAAACCGCAGAAGTATTATCAGTCTTAAAAAATGCTCCCACTGACAGAGAGTGTGAAAACAAGCTTGTATTCCATTTGGGATACAGTTGTTTCGATTTTATCAAACAATTGAAAAAACACAGAAAAATGAGTGAGTAGATATATTTACTAAGTTGGTAAAATAGGGAGGAATTTTAATAATGGATTGACAATAATTCTATTGATTGTTTTCAGTTGCTTATTGTACACTGCTTGCATCGTCACAATCTGAGTCCGAGAGACAAGAATTGCGAAACAAGATGAACAGTGATCAGGAGCTTGCAAAAATTTTAATTCAGTTGGACACAGGAAAAGGGGATGATGATATGATGGACACTTCGGAATCAAGAACACAGCGGAAACGGCGAGAGGACGATGACGATTCAGCCGGACCTGGAGGTCAAGTTCAGGGAAACCGAAATGTCGTGGATCTGAAGAGCTTGATATTCGCTCAAGGTGGTCATTTCATGGCACACAATCGTTGCCAGTTACCAGACGGAAGTTTCCGAAAACAAAGAAAAGGGTTTGTTCCTAATTTTAAAAGTTAGATTTAAACCAATTTGCATAACGAATTGAAACATATTTAATTATTGTGATATTTTTATAGGTATGAAGAAGTTCATGTACCAGCTTTGAAACAAAAGCCGTTCGGTGAAAACGAGAAACTCGTTCCTGTAGAATCACTGCCGAAGTATGTGCAACCAGTTTTTGAAGGATTTAAAACTTTGAACCGAATCCAAAGTAAATTGCAACACACAGCTCTCGAGAGTGACGAGAATCTGCTTCTCTGTGCCCCTACTGGAGCCGGTAAAACAAACGTGGCTTTGCTCTGTATGATGAGAGAAATTGGAAAGCACATCAACGAAGACGGTACCATAAATGTTGACGATTTCAAGATCATTTACATCGCTCCGATGCGTTCCCTTGTACAGGAAATGGTAGGAAATTTTTCCAAAAGACTAGCGAGTTACAATCTGACAGTTTCCGAGTTGACCGGAGATCATCAACTGACGAGAGAACAAATAGCCGCGTCTCAGATAATTGTGTGCACTCCAGAAAAGTGGGACATCACAACGAGAAAAGGCGGGGAGAAAACATTCACCTCTCTCGTGCGCCTGGTTATTATCGATGAAATTCATCTGCTGCACGATGAGCGTGGTCCTGTTTTAGAATCTCTGGTTGCGAGAACAATACGCACGATTGAAACAACACAAGAAGATATACGAATTATTGGCCTCTCAGCCACTTTGCCCAATTATAAAGACGTAGCAACGTTTTTGAGGATCCAACCAGACACTGGACTCTTCTATTTCGACAACAGTTTCCGTCCGGTTGCTCTTGAACAGCAGTACATCGGTGTTACTGAGAAAAAGGTGCTCAAAAAGGCAGATGTTTTAGATGAAATTGTCTATGAGAAAACTATGAAGCACGCGGGAAAAAATCAAGTTCTTATATTCGTTCATTCGAGAAAGGAAACCGGGAAAACTGCTCGGGCTATTAGACGCATGTGTTTAGCAAGGGATAGCTTGGGACAGTTTTTGAGAGAAGGTTCTGCGTCTATGGAAGTATTGAGAACCGAAGCTGAGCAGGTGAAAAATCAGGAACTGAAAGACTTGTTGCCTTATGGATTTGCCATACATCATGCTGGAATGACAAGAGTTGACAGAACTTTGGTAGAAGATTTGTTTGCAGACAGACACATCCAGGTACAATTGAAACCATAATAAACTTTAAAAAAATATATTCTATAAAACTTTATGAACAATATGAAACTCATGATTTTAATCTTTCAGGTGCTCGTTTCAACTGCAACTTTGGCCTGGGGTGTGAACTTGCCAGCCCACACAGTTATAATCAAAGAAACCAGAATCTACAATCCAGATAAAGGAGCTTGGGTAGAATTAGGAGCTCTCGATGTGCTTCAGATGCTTGGTCGCGCAGGTCGTCCTCAATACGATACAAAAGGAGAAGGTATTTTGATAACCAACCACAGCGAGCTCCAGTATTACATCTCTCTATTGAATCAACAACTCCCGATCGAGTCGCAGTTCATAAGCAAGTTGCCCGACATGCTGAACGCTGAAATTGTGCTGGGTACCATTCAGAACATCAAAGATGCAGTTACTTGGCTTGGTTACACCTACCTCTACGTGAGAATGATGCGCTGTCCAAATCTCTACGGCATTTCCCACGACAAAATGAAAGAAGATCCACAGCTGGAGCAGCACCGAGCCGACCTGGTGCACTCAGCTGCTATAACACTCGAACGCAGCGGCATGATCAAGTACGACAGGAAGACCGGAAGTTTCCAGACAACCGAGTTGGGTCGGATTGCTTCGCACTACTACTGTACCCACGAAACAATTGCATTGTACAACAAATTTTTGAAGCGAACGTCCAGCGACATTGATCTGTTCAAAATATTTTCCATGTCCAGCGAGTTTCGCAACATCCGGTACAACAAAAACGGTCGCGAGGGGTACGAACTTCCCCAGCTCATGGAGAAGGTACCAATCCCTATCAAAGAAGGAATCGAAGATCCTGGGGCGAAGGTGAACGTACTCCTTCAGACGTACATCTCTCAGCTGAAGTTAGAAGAATTCTCGCTCATGTCCGACATGGTTTACGTTGCACAGTCTGCTGCTCGTCTCATGAGAGCTATCTTTGAAATCGTGTTGACCCGGGGCTGGGCACAATTGGCCGACAAGTGCCTCTCACTTTGCAAAATGATCGAACGTCGCATGTGGCAGTCAATGTCACCTCTGCGCCAGTTTCGTAAAATGCCGGAGGAAATTGTGCGCAAGATCGAAAAGAAGAACATCCCTTGGGAAAGACTGTACGACTTGGGACCCAACGAGATTGGAGAACTGATCCGAGTGCCAAAACTCGGGAAGACCATTCACAAGTACATCCATCAGTTCCCAAAACTAAATTTGACAGCGCACATCCAGACAATCACAAGATCTTCGTTGAGAGTCGACCTGACAATAACGCCAGACTTTATTTGGGACGAGAGGATTCACGGTGCGTCAGAAGGTTTTTGGATCCTAGTTGAGGACGTGGATTCCGAGATTATCTTGCACCATGAATTTTTCCTGCTAAAAGCTAAATATGCTTCGGACGCGCACACCGTCAAGTTCTTCGTTCCAATTTTCGATCCATTGCAGCCTCATTATTTCCTCAGAGTTGTGTCCGACAGATGGATCGGCTCGGAGTCTCAGCTGCCGGTGAGTTTCAGACACATGCTTCTGCCAGAGAAGAACCTAGCTCCAACCGAGCTCATCGATCTCGAACCTCTGCCAATCACGGCTTTGCGAAATCCAAAATTCGAGAGATTGTACGCCGACAAGTTCCAGCAGCTCAATCCCATCCAGACTCAAGTTTTCAAGTTTGTCTGCGACTCGGATGACAACGTTTTCATCGGTGCGCCTGCTGGATCCGGCAAGACCACAATCGCGGAGTTCGCCATCTTAAGATTGATGTCGCAAAATCCCGAGGGACGTTGCGTTTACTTAGTGGCAAAGGATCCGATGGCGGAGTTGGTCTACATCGACTGGCTGATCAAATTCGGCAAGGAACTGGGCAAGAAAGTGGTCCTCCTGACCGGTGACACTGGAACAGACTTGAAACTCCTGGCCAAGGGTCAGATCATAATCACCACAGCCGAAAAGTGGGACGTTCTCTCGCGCCGTTGGAAGCAGCGTAAAAATGTACAAAACATCCAACTGTTTATCGTTGACGAGCTTCAGTTGATTGGCGACGAGGAAGGGCCGGTTCTCGAGATCGCTTGTTCCCGAGCACGTTACATCTCTTCGCAGCTCGACAAACCGACACGAATCATTGCACTGTCAGCTTCACTAGCCGACGCGAAAGACGTCGCTCAGTGGCTCGGCGTGCCAGCAGCAACCACTTTTAATTTCCACCCGTCGGTACGTCCGGTACCTCTAGAGCTGCACGTCCAGGGCATCAACATCACCCACAATGCTTCTCGTCTGGCCGCCATGTCCAAGCCGGTTTACACAGCCATCGTCAAGTACGCTCCAATCAAACCTGTCATCATCTTCGTACCGAACCGTCGACAAGCCCGAGTCACGGCTTATGACATCCTGACCTACGCCACTGGGGAAGGTTTGCCGGCGAAATTCTTCCACGCCGATGAGTCCGACATCACTCCGTTCCTGGACAGAATGACGGACAAAAGTTTGAAAGAAACTCTCTTGCAGGGTGTCGCTTATCTGCACGAAGGTCTCTCAGCCGACGACAGACGGCTAGTGGAACAACTCTTTGAAACTGGAGTGATTCAAATTGCCGTAGCCACGAGGGACCTCTGTTGGGGACTAACAATCAGGTCCCATCTGGTTGTCATCATGGACACCCAGTACTACAACGGCAAGACTCACAGCTACGAAGATTATCCAATCACCGAGGTCCTCCAGATGATCGCCCACGCCAACAGGCCACAAGAGGATGATGATGCCAAGTGTGTCCTACTCTGTCAAAGTTCGAAAAAGGATTTCTTCAAGAAGTTCCTGACGGAGCCTCTGCCCGTTGAAAGCCACCTGGACCACCGACTGCACGATCATTTCAACGCAGAGATTGTCACCAAGACGATCGAGAACAAACAAGACGGAGTGGACTACCTGACGTGGACCTTCCTCTACCGTAGACTCACGCAGAATCCAAATTACTACGGACTGCAGGGTATCACCCACCGACATCTGTCTGATCACCTTTCAGAACTCGTCGAGGACACTCTGAATGATTTGATTCAGGCCAAGTGCGTCGCCGTTGAGGACGTGATCGACTGTCAACCACTGAATTTGGGCATGATCGCTGCCTACTACTACATCAACTACGCGACAATTGAGATGTTCAGTCTCTCGCTGAACAACAAGACCAAGATCAGAGGTCTGCTGGATATCATCACCACCGCAGCGGAATACGAGAGCGTGCCAGTAAGACAGAGAGAGGAGAATCTGTTGAGATGTCTGGCCGCTCGTTTACCCCACGCGCCCCAGGATGTGAGGATGGCTGATCCCCACGTCAAGGCTCAGCTCCTTCTGCAGGCGCATTTGTCCAGGATTCAACTCGGGCCAGAGTTGCAGAGGGACACAGAACTCGTGCTGGGCAAAGCCATAAGGCTGATCCAGGCTTGCGTGGACGTGCTGAGCTCGTCCGGCTGGCTCACGCCTGCGGTCGCGGCCATGGAACTTGCTCAGATGGTCACCCAGGCCATGTGGTCCAAGGACTCCTATCTCAAGCAGCTGCCCCACTTCACACCCGAGATCATCAAGCGATGCACTGAAAAGAAAGTCGAGACTGTATTTGATATCATCGAGCTCGACGACGACGTGAGGAACCGACTTCTGCAGCTGTCGGATTCTCAGATGGCAGATGTTGCCAAGTTCTGCAACAGATATCCGAACATCGAACTCTCTTATCAAGTCCAGGACAAGGACAGGCTGCACAGCGGAGCAACGGTCAATGTCATGGTCCAGCTCGAACGGGAGGACGAAGTCACGGGACCTGTCATCGCTCCCTTCTTCCCTCAGAAACGCGAGGAGGGATGGTGGGTTGTCATCGGAGATCCAACCACCAACTCGCTGCTGTCAATCAAACGACTGACCCTTCAGCAGAAGGCGAGAATCAAACTGGACTTTGTCGCGCCATCTCCTGGACAGCACTCTTACACTTTGTACTTTATGAGCGACGCCTACCTGGGCTGCGATCAGGAGTACACGTTCACTATCAACGTAGGGGAGTATGATTCCGAAGCGAGCTCAGAATCTGATTCGGATTAGAGACAGTCACTCAATCGTCGTGTATATAGAGATGTATAAATCGTGCGAATCATTTTATCAATTGTAAGAGCGATAATTTTGTATCAAACTACATTTTGTGTGCTTTTGAACCATTCTTTTTTTTATAATATAGAGAGTATAAGGATGTGCCCATGTCATTTAAAGTGCGTTAGTGTATTAGTTTTTTTTTAATTCGTGTAATTTCAATTCATGTATTTTCAATTCGTAAACTCAAATAAATCAATCAGAAAGGAGTATTGAGAATTCTTATTTTTCAAACCTGTTCTTTTGTATTATCCGTATTGTTTTGTTCTTTACCTCGTATGTTTAAGTTTATATCATTCATTTAAGAATTTATCCACCATTTTCACGAAGGAGGAAAAAATAAATTTTCAGCTCTAAACTTTTCAAATCAACGATTCATTTATTTCTTTTGTTTTAGGCAGATCTTTTGAAAGGTGAAATAATTTTCAAACTTCACACGTGACGTTTATATGATCGTTTCATGTATCTACGAGTCCTTTCTCATTGTCAAAATAATTGAAGGGAGAGCTTGAGAAAAATCTTGTGTAAGGAAAAATAAGGAGTGACTTATTAGGTGCAGATATAGAATCGTACAATATTTGAGATAGACTGCCGCTCATTCCCCTTCTCAAGAGTGGAGGGTGGGGCCGCTACTGTGAACGTACATATTTGTGGATGTTAAGTTCCACCCTTCTTAGCAATTTGCAGCAAGCTCCGCCTCCAGAAGGCAGCGTGACGTCACGCGGACACTTGTTACGCCTTGCTTGGATCTCTGCCTTACGAGTGCGTAAAATTTGCGATCAACCTGGTGATTTATCTTTCTTTATGTGCAGTTTGACTAAACGTTCAATTTAAATAATCAATTTGGTTCACAAATTAGAATGAAAGAACAAACGATAATTTGAAACGGAAATGTTCATAATTTGATACATCATCAATGCACACAGATTAATAAGTTACAAATTATATCAATGGTCAATTAATGATCAGTTAATTTTTTACGTGTCGGTTTTATGGGCATTAATTCAAAAAAATAACAAAGTTGACAAAAAAAAAAAAAAAAAAAAGAAAAAAAATCATAATAAAGTGGCATTCGAATTAGTACATCGAATTATCAAAACATATAAAACCGAAATAAAAACCGCCGGCAAACTGAGTTCATTAGTAATTCATAAACGCGTCGGAATAAAAATGAAAAGCACTTGATATCATTGTGTTTAATTTAATAAATAATTCCATTTTTTTATACCGGCAGGTGGTTTTTTAAACAGCGATATTATTTCGTCCTGGTTGGATTCTTTTTAAAGTTTGATTTATGCGTTGACTATTCTCATCGTCGCAAATTCGTCATCGCTCTCAATACATCAATATGCATAAAGCAAACAAAAATGTATACAGCATGCACGAAGCAAAAAAAAATATAATTTTCTCTTTTCAGAATTGATAACAAATATTGATAACTCAATTTTTTATAGATCACACAAATTGGACATCCTCATGAATTCATACTAAAATTAGAAATTAAATCGTTTCAGGATGCAGGTGATGTGCAAAAGTGTAAAACGATGAGGAGGATTGGCATTGGAGAAGAAGAGAGGATGCGACGGAGTGGGAGTGGAGGATCTAGGAGAGCTGCAGTTTGCCAATTCGCGAACACTTGGGCGGGTGGAGGATTGCGCCTCGACACTCTGGCAGACCGCGCGCGCGTCATTGCGTCGCGCGCCGTCCACCGCGACTGACGTACGGTCGTCCGCGTGCAGACACTCGACCGGCCACCGGTTTCGAGCCGCACATGTCACGCAATTATCCACCGCAAATTAAATTTTGCATTAACCCTTTAACTGCATCTGTTGCCGAGGAACAACAATTTTTATTCAACGGTAAACTCGCAGTTTAATCGGCCGATGTTTCAGCGATCTTTGGCACACGTCAAAACGATACGACTTTGGCACATTCGAGACGAAAATGTTGCTTACAAACGTTTTGCTCCGAAAAGTGTTATAAACAACGAGATGTTGCTCGTGCAAAAATTTTGCGACATGTGATAGGGATTGTGAATTTGCATGAAAAGAAACAAAGAAAAGGAGAGAAACAAACTGAAGGATGACATCAAGAGTTGTGTAAAATTTAAATGAGTGTAGTAAAAATTTAATGAGCAATTTTAGTGTGATGTGATTGAAGTTGAGGGTCTGACTAGAATTGTTGTTTCGTATGTGTTGTGCAGAAAAAAAAGGGAAATGGTTGTTGCAAAGACATGGGCTAAGATGGTTGTTGAGTGAGGTGAACCAGAAGACTGAAGAGAGACATCAGGGGTCGAAAGTTGAGTTTGAGGTGCAAGTTTGTCCGATGGGATGCATCTTCCGGTGGGAAGCGTGACTTGCGGGGAGAATTTTGGCAGCGTTGGAACGTCGTGCCTTGCGCAAGAGGGTAGCCTGGTAGCGGGTCTGCAGCAACCGAGCTTGAACCCGCGCTACCAGCAACAGCAGCATTACCCGCAGCAGCACCGATATCCGGACGCCCCCGAGAACGTAGCCGAGGGTGGCGCACCTGCAGACATGAGCGAGAGCGCCGCCGTCGGCGAGCTCTGGTGGACCGAAAGACTAGTTGGCGAGGCACAGGCTGAACATCCTGGTGAACTTGTTCGAACTGGTACACAACCATTCAACTTGTCATCGCAATTTTTTTTAATTTCTCATAGTCTTTAAGATCTGTCAATCTTTTTGAATTCTTACTCGGTATTTAATCAAATTCAGCAACTGAAACACAGAGAGAAAAATGTATTAAAAAATTAAGAAAAATATATAAAATATGCTTTTTTAATGCATTGAAGATTAATGCCAACAAATCTGCTTTGAGATGTCATTTTGCATTTTGTTTGATATTTCACGTTTTATATTCTTTCAGTTACAATCAGATTTTTTGTAAATACAAACTCCTTACGCTTTAATTGTTAATAATGTAATTCGCTCACTTTGCCGTTGAGAATAAAAGTGATGTGTATTATACAGTAACAACATAAGTGGTTGAGGAGTACCGACATCGTTTCAGACCAAGTGTTACACTTTTCTTTTCTCTCTCTCTTTCTCTGTCATGCACACATAATTTATAAGTAGCACGTAATTATATAATTGTAACGATTATGTACTAAGCGCAAATGGTAACGTTAAGCAAGCTTTAATGAGAAAGAAAAAAGGTTCCGTAACAACTCAAAGTAAAATAGCATATTAAATTTTAATTATTTTATACATTCTATAATCTTGAGAGAAATTAAACTTTATTTGAATAATTTTTACTTTTTGTTCTCCTCAGGTTCACCGTACTTTTTGTGCAGTCAATTACCAACGCATTGGCGTTCAAACAAAACTCTGCCTGTGGCGTTCAAGGTGGTTGCTCTCGGGGAAGTCGGCGACGGCACCCTCGTGACCGTGCGAGCCGGCAACGACGAAAATTGCTGCGCCGAGCTGCGAAACTCTACTGCACTTATGAAAAATCAAGTCGCCAAGTTCAATGATCTCAGGTTCGTCGGCAGAAGCGGAAGAGGTAAAACTGAAAACAAAATGTGTCTACAATTTTGAAAGCGCGATATCTAAACAATATTATGAACTTCCGGGCTTGCGATGATATTCCAAATTGGTCAGCTTGTGGTTAACCATCTCGGACCTACAATCAAAGCTTTGTAAATTATTTAATTTCTCAATGTTTATTATTTCGTGCTTTATCAGCTGCACGATAATTGGATTTAGCGGTCAATTATGACGACTTTCGCTCTCAACAGAGTTGATAACGTTTGTAAAAACGTCTCGTCGGCGCCAAAATTTTAGATTTCCTTGTTACTATCAGCGAACTGGAATTAATTTTCCAACTTACATTTTATCATCACAATTTCAAGTTCAGATTAAAATATTTTAACACTAAAATTACCATGAGGAAAAATTTTTCTCCTTTTCAAATTACAAGATTTTCTTCTTCTTCTTCTTGCCATCAGCTAATTCTTAGTTTCTGTAAACTTTCAAGAGGAAATATCAATATTAATATCTTTAAAAATTGTAATACAGTTTACATTTACTAATGAAATTATATTATTTTTTATTCAATTTTGTACCATTTCGTTTTCATTAATAAAACGTTAACGTTGCTAAATATTGTAGTTCTATGGATACAACTTGCATGGTACATTTAATGTTGAATACAGAATCTCAATCCTTTTTGAATGTTTGGAAAAAATTTCATGGAAATGGATTGGCGCAAAATTGATCAGCAGTTTGAAACATTTCAAATAACCGCCTGATAATAAATTTGGCGAAAGTTTGAGTCTCGTCATATCGGAAAATCGCAGCTTGGTGCTCCATTTGATGTGAAAACTTTTTGATGTAACAATTGTATTATCGTGATGCTCTGAGCGTCAGTGGCAATGCCGCCGCGTCATTATCAACATCGTTCTCTTCATAATAATTATGTCTCTCTGTGTTGTATTTCGTTTGCGCGAAACAACTTTGGTGGATGGATATGTGTACACACATTGGGGCCGCGAGTCGTCGCATCACCGAGGCTCGCTCCCGCTGCCTCCAAAGTCATTACTCGACGTCCGCCCCGCTCGAATTGTCGGATGCACGAAACAACCGACCGTTAATCAGAAATCATCGCCGGGTCAGACCAAAGGGTTGAAATTGTTCCGGCAAGACAGTTTTGTTTGACATCATTCGATGTCATCGAATGACAAAACCACGCGACCTCTTTTGTCAAAAGGCTTTTGATTGCATTTTATTTAATTTTTTTGTCCAGTCTGTCTAGTTGTATCTGACGTTCATTTTCTTTTCAAATCACATTGTAAAAAATGGAACGAAAAATATTGTCAAAAACATTTCAAGCTCAAACAAGCCGATACAAATATTTTACCAAAAAGTTACAAATAAAATAAATAATGGCAAATAAAAGAATAAATAAAATGCGTTATAGAAAAAGTTGTCTCAAATTGTGAATTTCACTGATAATAACGGAAACAACAATTGTTATTCGAAAATCGCGAGGGGACAGTTGATTTGATAACATTTGCATTCCCGATACTATCGGCTCGCGCTTTCATCAATTAAATGCATATTAATTTGAGAAAGTTTGATTCTTCGATTGGAACAGAGCTTTGTCGCAACATTTGTTTTCGTGTCGTGGCGGATAATCTGTAATACTCAATTTCGTTGATCGACCGAACCGCCCGTGGCGTAAACGTAATACGTACACCTGAAAGCACCGGCTATATACAATAACCAATATCAATGCAATATTCATATTCGTTTCAACGCTTTATTAATTTGATTGCCCGACGATTTTTGTTGCCTTGCATCGCAACCTGGACAATTTTCATAGGCACTTTTCAAGTTCATTTTCTTCATTTTTGCTATCAAGAATTCTGAAGGGATAACTTGTTTTCTTTTCTCCCAGCATGAGTTATTGATTTGAGAATCAAAGGAAATAAAAAGAAAATGGTTCAGAAATCTGAGAAAAAATGACTTCTGCATCATTCTGATGGGGGTTTAATAAATTATACAGAATTACAGGCATGTGCGAGTGAAGTGCGAGCATCGGCTAGGGTGTCGCGTCTTCGTCGCACCCTTATCTCTTGCGGCACGGTTTTGTCCATGCGTGCGATCGTTCGCGAATGCATAGGCCCGAGCACTGGCTCTGCTATATCTCTGCAGATGACCGTTCCCATCATCGAGTATTAACCGCAGCTACGGGGATGGCTGTGCTATCGTCGCCGCCGCCCTGTCGTCCCTGCCACCTCCCGACTACAATTAGCCCAAAATGCGATGAACTCGGATTGTCCACTGCATGTACAGGTGTCTCGTCTCATCTCGTCTCTCATCCTCGCTCTCTTTTCCATCGATCAATTTTTTATTCTATCTAACTTGATCCCACGAATTCATAGATCTTCAAGTTTCAGCTCACTGATTAGAATTTGCAAACATCTCCCCCATTCTCCATCAAAATTACCCATCGAGTAAAGTAAACTTGGAAAAAGTTCCAAAGTGTATATTATAAACCGCAGGTCAAATCTTGGGACTATAGTTCTCGATGATATCCCTTATGATCGTGTGGGAACATTGTCTTTGGAAAAACTATAGGAGGAATAATTTGAGTTGTGACACGAGTTTGCAAAACTTGTTAATCTTTTGTTTCTCTTCAGCTATCAAATATTGTCAAAAAAAACTTTTTTTTTTCTAAATATCATTTTTGTGGGTGTGAGAACATTTTCTTACAGCTGCCAAAACTTGAAAAGGACGTTTTTACAGTATTGTATTTGAGTTTGATGATGTTGATAATGGGATGTGTGATGATGCTTTTACATGGTTATAATAGCTCTCAGAGAACAGCATACGTTGGATTCATCATCCCTCTGGGAGCACTTGTCCTATCACTGCGACTAAATCCTTTGAACCAAAATCACCCCCAAAGTGCCTTCCGTTCCTTTCGTAACGAAAATGATGATGCCAAATGATTGAAATTCATTTTTGACATAAAAAAAGAGTTATATATTCGGACGCGTTTGCAGCTAAAGAGACAGGAGGCATTGGGACAGGACAAGGGTTATTTGAGAGGGATGGGTTAAATATGCGTGCTTTGCAGTCAGTTGCAGTGATCAGAGCCTAACCGGGGCAGAGGCCACGGGGACGGGGTGTTTGATGCCGGTTATCATGTTGACAGACACAGCCGAGCGTACCGGACAATTACAAATCGTTGACGTTTACGCCAAATGTGTCCGTGTTGCAATGTTTTAGCCACCGCGAAACCATCTCATCTTCCTTCCTTTTTGTATTGCACATCAGTTCATATATCTCGAGCGATTTTTCACACGTCGAACGAATATTCGTCACGAGAGCGCCGATATTTCCGATCCACCGAATATCCCACCTTCGCCGAATGCCTCTGGTCTTTATTTACGATCGCTCTTGGGTTAACGCAATTATGTAATTACCAATAACTTTATTACGCTGTTACGTTAAGCATTAATTAGCATTTTGTTACGCACGACCATAAATGTGGTTTCCTCGACCAAAAATGTTTCGTCGATCCGAAAATAGCTAACCGCCACGCGCCTATTTTTTTTTTTTTTCATCTCTGGCCCAATTTTTGATAACTGATTTCAACCACAATTAAGTCGGTACATTTTGCTTCTTTCGGCTAGTCAAGTTTATAAGTATTTTTTAAGGTTAAAATGTTTAAACTTAGAATGGAAGTTTTTTAACTTTCATGTTTTTCAAGTTTTTTTTTTTTTTTTGCAATGTTCAACATTGTACAGTGAAAAGAATAAAAGAAAAATCTTTTGATTTATGCCTCTGATTTTTTTCGTTCATACATCTGTATGGAGTTTAACTAATAAATAATCGATTGCACTAGCGCGATCCCGCTGCCAAAGAGGCGATTTAGTAATGTTGGGTATCCTTGTATAATGTCCTCATGCCTACCACATAGTTCTTTTATGAATATTTCACGTGCTTATGCAGTCCACCCTCGGTGAACATCAGCCTGTCTGCGTCTCTCTTTTCGTAAACTTTCAACAATCGCATTTTTATTTGCACCATAAAAATATAACAGAACGACGAACTTTATATTGAAACAATTCTGTAAATTGAAAATCAATTTATGATTATTGAAAAAATTGAATAGGTCAGAAAAATAGGCGGATTTGAGTTGTGAATCATTTGTAGGCATATTAGCGTATGGGGCCGTTTAAAAGCGCGTAGTCAATCTTCCTGAAAGACATTTATGAAGCGGGAATTAATGTACTACATTTTGTCTGCGGGATATTCTTTTTGATATATAATTTGCTCAAGATTTACTTTTCACATTTTCATTTTTGTTTGCTTGAGCATTTTTCTATCCACATATTTTTTATTATTATCAATAATCTATGAATTTAATTTTAATATTAATATTAACATTACAAATAAGTGATACGAGAGAAATGTTTCTGAAACAATTATTACAATTTGTGTTCTCATCATATATAAATTGGTTTGTCGTTCTCGTTGCAGGTAAAAGTTTTAGTATAACAATCACCGTCTCAACGACGCCGCCCCAAGTAGCAACTTATACCAGAGCAATCAAAGTGACCGTCGATGGACCGCGGGAGCCGCGATCGAAAACAAGTAAGTTTATATTGATTATCGTAATTACCAGTCCCCCCACCCCCAATAAACACCCGCAAAATAATGTCTTTTTTTAAATCTAGTAATTATTGATTTGAAACAAGCAAACTAATCTGATTTTACTCTGTCTTTATAATCAGATTTCTGTCCATCGATAATTTCGTATTTGCACAAATGAGGCGCACGTAGAATGGAAATTAATTATGTCCAACAACTAGAATAAATTTGTCAATCATTTTCACAGCGAAGAAGAAACGAATATAAAACTAAAAGGGAACATATTTTTTTATATTATATGACATCATTCTGTATAGGTAATGTTATTTTATATTCTAAAGTGTTTTGTCGCTGTTTTAATTCAAAAAATGTAACTTTTAACTGTGTGTCTGAATTTTATTTTATTTTATTATTATTTTTTTTTTTTCAGCAAAGGTGCGAAGAGAAAAGTGAAGAGGATGAGATTGTTATGCAGGGATGTAGTGTTTAGTATATCTTGAACGGGTTAGGCGCGCGGGGACCTTTGATCGTAACCACGAGGGGTGGGCGATTCGTAGAGAAAATGTATTGATAATAATTGACGGAAAGTCCGTGCATGGTAATGGCAGTCATTATCCAACAGATGGTGCACAATGATGCAGTGGCTAACGTGTGGCTTTAGAGCGCGTGTATTCGTTTTAACCTATTTGCGTAGTGCGCGCCTACCAACAATGCTTTTACGCGTTGTCCGATCATGCATCATCCACTCGGTTCCTCCACTTTCGATCGCGCACTCCTCTTATTCACAACCCACCATAATTATTGATATCGTTATTAGCATACACCCGTTCGTTTTCCTCGCTCATTTTGGCCTCTCTTATATGTGTCCCGCTAAATTCATGATACCCCGGCGTTATATTATTTCCCAAAAACACCCCATCTTATATGATTTACGGATTTTAATTAACTATTCACCGGGCACACTGCTCATTTTCAAATTCTGTTACAATTTTAAGTGAAAAATAAAATCAAATGAGAATTGTAACTTCTCTGGCTGTTAATTGTGACAGCATTTGTTTTTATTATTTTGTTTTTTTTTGTTTTTTTTTTTTGAAATTTTATACAAGTTTGAAAACCACAAAATATGACAGATGCAATTTCAGTAGTTTCATATTTAACATACGTGTCACAATTAGCCTAAATTGCCTAGCCCATTATTTAAAGATCTGTGCTAGATTGCAGAACATTGTTAAATCTGAATCGGAAAATTGTTGATTATACATTTATAAAAGTTTGAAATGATGAAATTTGTGAACGAGCCGAACACCGAGATTCGGTGCATAAATTAATTGTGCATAAAAAATGAGTCGATATGGAAAAAAAAGCAGGCGGGAAAAAGTGACGATCGTCACTTGGGTGCTCTATTAATAGTCGATATAAACTCGACCACCGCGAGAGCACATGGCCGGTTTTGCGGGCATTTCGCATTTGCCGGTATAAAGTATTGATGCCCCGGAACAATCCAGTCGGCTGCAGCGAGATATCGCCAGCGCTATAATAATGCGCTGTCATGTCATAGAAGTTGATGATTTTGCGATGAAAAAAGTTTTGCTTGTATGAGCGACTGAAAAATGTGGAAATAAAAACAAAGAGTCAAAACCGACTGTATATTTTCGTTGATTTGATCAAACAAATTTTTTCTGCTCGGCCAAAAACGTTTTGGTTGAAGGTTATTTCAGAGATAATAAGCTAATAAATCGCATATTTCCGACTACACGAACAGAGATACAACATTCATATTTCCAAACGTTCAAAAAAATATACATATAAATATTTGTCGAAAGTTTGTCTCTGCAATCAAACAAAATCATAATTATATAACAAACTTAGTTTAATTTCTTTTGATTCAATTTTTCAAAAGTTTGACAATAATTGCGTCCTAAGAAACTCGATTGTATTACTTGTGGAAAAGTAAAGTGAAATGATTGCGTGATAAGAAAAAAAAATTTTTTTCTTTTCTCAAAAGACTAAAAGTTAGATTTGTAAACTTCTGCAAAACAAAGCTGCTCTAAGGCGAACACCGATGAAAAATAAACGAAAAAGTGGGAATAAAAATGGAATAAAAAAAAATTGCCAGCTCTCCGGTTTCAATTGAGTCAGAAGCGCAAAATAGTTTACATATTATATTTGCCGGTTTGTGTCTGATACAGGCACGCATCCCTTCAGGCTGGCAGCGAAATTTCATAACATGTCTGATGCGAAATGCAAGCCAAATCAAAACAATTGTCGCACTGCGAGTTAATTGGCACACGAGCTAGTCCGTCAGTCAATCTAGCATATAGGTTTTAGGGTGAAATTTGTGCGCTCGCTCTCTGTCCTACCCTCCGACGCGGCTGAAACTTTGAGTGCATGAGAATCCGGTCGCGCGACGACGACGATTCATTGTCTAGCTGCACACCTGCTGCCCCCGCACGAAACATTACACGCGCCTCGCTTTTTGTTATTGAATGCGTCTCGAAAAACATATAAATTGGCCAATCATTTCGGCTAGTTCCCGTCGGTTATGACGGTCGTAATGTCACGCCAGGCACGAAACCCGCTCGACGAATTATTTGCACAATTTGCGCACCGCAATGAGGCACAACCTTTTTTTTTCTTCTCGTCCCCCAAATTAAAGGTCGATAGAGAAAGATTATCATAACTTGTCAAATATACCTTATGGGGATATAAGAGTCTTGCCACTTTCAGTTTTTCTTTTCCTTTTCGTTTTGTTTCACCCGGTCTTTTGAATGGCGATGATAAAAAAGTAGAAGAGATGCGTGCAAAACATCTTTTCGACCATCTGGAGCTGGCAGTTCCCCTGATCTTCGTTAATTTCGTATACTTTGCGGTCAAATTGTGCGTTTGTCATGCGTCAGACCAGAGGTGCTCGAATGTCTCGATTTTTGTAACGGCAACAGGTCATTTAGTTAGAAATAATTTTTCTGGTCGACAAAACAAAAGTATGCCAAACGAGAAAGATTTGATCAAAAACATGTTAATTTTGTTATGTGTGGATAGTTGTTGGAAGCAACAAGTTTTGCGAGTAAGTTAATGAAGAAATCGAAGTAACAAGCGAGTTTAAATAAAGGATTCCAGGCATAGCCGTACGTCCACTCCATCGAGCAACGCGTTAGGGGATTGTATATATGTAACAACATTGGGGTTGCAACGCCAATAATCGGATATTAAACATTGCAGCCAACAACGCCAAAACATTGTCCTCGATTGATGTTGGCGACAATCATCCTCTATCGGTCACATCATCATTCGATTGCAATTCAAATCATATGACTTAGTAATCGTAATTAATGGACGAATTAATTTCCATGACTCTCTATTTGGCTGTTACATTTTACAATGCGCGGCATTCCCGATCCCTCGCTCTTCATCCATCCCGCCCACCAATTCTTACATACAATTTTGCTAATCGACCAACGATTGAAACAGCGATGAAAAATAAGTCTTTAACAGTATTGATAAAATTTGCAGGACAGCAGCATCAACAGTTCCGAGCCCTGGGATTGGGTCAACGACCATTTCTTGACGCGCCGTCGTCTTTCACGTCGCATCTCCGCGAGCTGGAGTCTTATAGAAGAAACAAGCATCATTATCATCATCACAGTAGTCACATTCTCGCTCAACAAACTGGAAATGGCACTAGCAATTCGGGAAACGGTACCTGCAGCAGCAACAATCCCGCGACGACCAATCAAACATCGTCGCCTAATACCGCAGCCGCGTCCTCGGTAGCACAACAAGATTGTTACAAACACAGCCCTCAACATGGCGGTACGTCCTCGCAACTATATCGCCGTTCAATTTGCAATGTCCCATTGTCATAGACAAAGATCTCATTCAGCCTTCCTTCTTTCTTTGCCCCCCCCCCCCCCCCCCCCCCAATCTTTCCACTCAGAGTTTTGTACCTCGTTGCAATCTTAATTCGTTACTTTTATTAACAAGGTGAAGTTCCAAGAAGAGCCAAGTCAATATAATTGAAGTCTGCGATGGACAAAGCAAAAATTATCGCGCCAACACCTAATGGCATTCTGAGCGAAAAGGTCTTTAACACCTCTTATATTCGCAAGATATAAAAATTGCGACCGTTCGTTTTCTCAATAGCAGCGAGAGCTATTACCGATGGCCATAATATCAACGTCTGCCATAGATACACACAAAATGAAAGCAGCCGCGAGCAAAGTTGTTGGACAGCGTCAAACAGATAGTCGGACGAGAAGAAAAGGCGCTGATGGCACTGGGAAACGTCGATGCGCGGGTCCCAACAAACACGAGCGCACAAAATTGCACCGCTGCGTTGCGTAAAAACGAACGCACTGGCAGGGCCATGTCTACTTAACTTTGATCAGCTTGAGCCTGCTGAAGCGGCACGAACGCGCAAAAAACGGCCCATCAATTTTCTCTCTCGCTTCGATACAAACTTAGTCGTTTCCCTCTCTCTGTTCTTTTTTTTTCAATCTTCAAATCAGCGATGTGCATCATTGACACCATCAGCGATGATTCTTATCGATGCCAGGAGAGTCAATAAGACCGGATGTCTTTGAGTTTAGTCGGAAAATAAGAAAACTATTGTTTTTAATACAAGTTTGAGTTGGAGGATTGACAGGAGGTGATACTGGTTTGAAAATTTTTACAAACGTCAGAAGGCATCCAGGGAGGAGTCAAACAAAAATGTTTTTGGTTAGAAAAGAAAAAGGCATAAAACGTTGACAGAGCGCGCGATCTCATCATGGTGAGGATCTGCAAGGAGGCTCTAAAAGAGATGGATCGGCAGGTTGAATGTCGTTATTACGTTGAATTAGAGGGTGCAGAGCCGGAACGAGGTATGAAACTATTACGCGGTGTGGTGTGCGCATCACCGTCTCTCATCGCAGGGCCCTTTGCTCGATTCGCGGACCAAATAAATCGACCGTTTCCTGCGTCTAACAATCGATCACGTATTTGGTCAAGGATTCGCGCGCCAGCGTGTGCGTTATATACTAATGTCAATTCTGGCGCGCAAATTAGACGTCGTCGCTCAGCGCTATCGGGGCCCCAAATTGCTTTTCCAATTCGAAAGAGGAGAGATCGGATTGTTCTCGTAATCGCTCTTGCCGTGTCTCGAGTCGAACGGCAAAAAAATAACACCGTGTCTTTTTCTCGGTAGTATACCGATCACCTTAATCGGATCATTATGAAATTTAACTCCGATCAATTTATACTACACGTTTTGGTATCAAAACTTCTCAAAGATTAATGCATTTTTATCAAGATGATCTAAGTAGTGCTAAAATTGACAGTTTAATAATACTATTCAACTTTTTCAACCATGTTTTTCTTTTTTCAATTCAGTGAAATATGATTAACTTTACATTCAGAAAAGTTCAAATAGGCATGTTTGACTTTTTTTTTGTTCTTAAAAGATGCATGATTGAATATTGTACGTCTCATTTGAGATCTGAAATTCGAAAAGATAATTGTTGGAGAAGAACAATTTTGCACACGTGAATTGGTCGAGGGGCAGATAAGTCACAAGTGCAGAGAAGAAAAAGGGAGAAAGAAGAATGAAAATTATTTGACTCTGTCTTTTATAATAATATAACCGTGTCCGCCGTTTCTCTCATCCGACTGGTGGAGTTTCATTTTGAGTCGTGATCGGAGTAATGAGGTACGGTAGTAACGCTGCAACAAGACCGAAAGGGACGAGGTGAGCGGCGAATATAAAGAGTCAAACAAACAAAAATCTAAGGTGCAAACAGAGAACGCTAGCAGTAAAAAAAGGACGAAAGTGTTGAGAGAGAGAGAGAGAGTATGGGGTGTCAAACAATCACGCTGATTGTACATTCTGCAACTGCAATATCCTTCTGTTCGACTCTATCACACTTGGGCCAATTCTTGAAAAAGAAACCATCGTCTTTCGGCTCATCGTTACATACACGATCGGATGCAAAATTCACGTCCATTAAGCCCGTCGTCGATGACCGTTCCGATGCGTTTTCATGCAAGGGTATAACGCACAGGGAGAGAGGTGGAATCGAATTTTTTGTTCCCCCCCGCGGCTTTCCATTATTTATTCGCGCACAGGGAAGAAAAGAGAGAGTGAAAATCCCCCGGCTCGAATTCATAAACAATATGTTCGAAATGAAACAAAAGAAATGAATGGAAAAAAAAAGTTACATTAATTTTAAACAGTACCGATTAACTCGAGGGGGTAAAAGAGTTGAAAATTGTGGAATGATTAACTCGGCGAATTGGATATTACGGGAGCTCTTGTTTCGCGTTCTCGCGGGCCTTTGTCTGGCGGGCGAGTTCATTTCTTCGAGTGTAAGCGAATGAGTTGAGAGAGGCTGCTTACCTATTTATCGTCAGGCTACTTAGCTGTTATTTCCAAAAGGAGTAAGCATTACGCGCCGAGCAAACAAACTGTGGGAGTTGACGGAGTCGTTTTCGCGATTCCCACGTGGCGTGACTTTTTTTCATCCCGCGCGGATTCCCGGCGCCCTCTTTGCGAAACAGAAAACTACTTTGCGTCGCATCTTTACAGTCAACGAATCAAGAATCCTCTCCTCTTTTTGTCTCCCAAGGACTCGTTTTCTTTTTTAATCCCGAGACGCCATTCAAGGCTATATAATATTAATAATTATGTTTATGAATTTCAGGATGGGGGGGGGGGGGTGGAAAAAAGGGCCGAGTTCGGAAATAAGGCTTAAGATTGTGCAAAGTGTTTATGGGAGCATGGGAATTAATACCACACGAGATTATGATAGCGATTTTGTGCGAAGGGTGTGACTGCGATAGGAGTGTAGGTGACACTTTGCTAATTGCTTCTCTCGCAACCCCCTTTAAGAAAGTAAAACCCTTCATTGAGTTACTCCACAGGCACGGGACGTCGTAACTTGGGTTCAAAAGCTTCAAGGACTGACGCTGGTTAACCACGCGTAAAGATGTTGAACACACGTTATCCGTAAACGCGCTTCTTTTCTAAAACATCTACCCAAGTCTTGCCTCTTAAGAAAACCTCTTTGCCTATAGCTCAAAAATATTCCCCTCGTCTCACTTCTTTGATAACAAAATGTGTCACTTCTCTTTAAGTATCAAATTCATAAATTAACCCATATTTCAACATCGACTTCGTCAATTAAAATACAATTATAAAATGTGCCAGAGGTTTCAGGATTTTCAAAGCGTCCATATAATTTAAACTCCATGAAACGAAAAATAAAGAAAAGTTGGTTTTCATTAACTGTACTTAAAAAAAAAAAGATTTTATCAGTTCGTGCTTAACTTCATACTTTGAACTGAATGACAAAAAATGATCTCAACCTAGTTTTATTATAAGATGATAATTTAAGAATCCGAGAATCAAAATGTTTTGTAGGACTTACAGCAGAAAAATAAATAATGAATTAGAGAGCTAAATAGTAGAGAATATTTGTGAGGCTTAATTCTTGTTTGTTTATCTGAAGTTTAGCTAATTTTCTTGCAGATTATCCATCGTCCGATGGCTGAAAGATGAACGTGACCGCACGACTTAATTAAACCCGTAAATCTGTCTACTGCCACGACTTTTGTCTATAAGCTGGTTGCGTTTTCCTCTCGCCCGCTACTTATTCATTGCGCCATTCTATTGTTTCAATTAGGCATACAAATTGAAATAAAATTAGTCGCTGATCACGCGCGCAAGCTCGTGTCTCGTCTTTTTTTTTCTCTCTCATCTTTTTTTACTTTTCTTTGTCTTCGTGATTGTAAATGAGGGACAAAGAAAAAGAAAAATGCTTTCAAATTGTTTGTCAGAGACTTTTGTTTCAACTTGCTCATCTGTCCGTTAATGAGGTATACTATAAATATCTGCATACGCGCGTAATAACGAGTGTTATTCTGTTTAACGTTTCTTCCCCGTTACTCTCTGCCAAACCATAAACGACACTGCACTTTGCGGCGAAACCCAAGGCGTGCATATCACCGTCAGTTGCGATGTCTAATCGTGAGAAACCGACGCCAGAACACATCTTGCAAAATATGAAATTGTAGTTTAATTCAACTTTCTGCACAACATTTTAACTTATTTGAAATAGATATTCAATGACGAAATTTCAATCCATCTTTCCGGGCATCTTTCCCGGTACGAAGTGATTAAGAGTTGTGTAAGTTTCAATAATAATGAAAAAGAAAATTGTTATCGTTCGACTTGCTTATTTATTTATTTATTCTAAACAAAGTGTTGCATGAAAAAATTGGTCTGTCGTAGGTTTAATTTAGTATTTCAAATGATTGTTTTTGCGACACCGAGCAATCTGTGTAAGTCCAGCTAAAAAAAAAGTGCACCAGACGTACTCAGTCAAGTGTTGCAAATGTATTAAGCCAGCATCTTGACGTTATCATCGTTTTCGATTCGCCTTGCGGACAAATTGGAGAAAACTCGAATTCGTACGTGCGTGTAATCCGGATCGATTCACACGGTAGCAATGCCAAAAAAAGAACTGTGCCCTACTGTCCCCCTCTGGTACCGATTTTCATGTCAACTTTGGTCTGACTACAAAACTAAAACGAAATTGTAGAGATCAGTCGCAAAACGTTTATCCTCTTTTCTATTTAGACAATTCATAATGAAACAATTTTAATAACCGAGTTCAAACCATTGATACATGTTGCAGACAGAGAGATCACTCGTGTACATTGAAAAAGCGTGATCAATTGATCGTTTCCGCTTTCATCCTCAGAGTTTGTAAAAATTTCATTCAGTGCACTTTGCCAACCTTTACCTTAAAACTTTTCTTTCGAACTTTCCGAAAGAGTTAGTCGCAAAACTTTTTCTGTGATGTCAATCAAAATCATTGTCTGGAATAGAAGTCACAAAAAATTAAATATGACGTTGAAAATAAGGTGATGAAAAAAAAAAAACATATCGTTCCATGAATATTTAGAGAGGATACGAATAATTATGCGAAGACAAAAAATGACAAAAAATAATTGACACCTGAGTTGAATTTGGCCGGCAATCTCGTGATCTCGTGCGTACACCGTCGTATGCGTGAAAATACTATCAGATTGCAACGCTATTCCATTCATGGCTTCTTCATTCACTCGCCGAATTGAGCTCTCGGGCAAAAAAACGAGTTGCGTGTGCAAGAAAGAAAAAGAACGAGACAGAGAATGAGACGAAGAGACCGGACAGAGGAGATTTCTGGCACATTATTTTGGCCAGTTTCTTGTAGTCCCGTCCTGTCTTCGGCTTATAATTCTTAAGACTAAGTCGGTTGAACAATGAGAGCGCCACTGGCCAATTTTGCATAACGCTTGCGTGTGCCAAGTGCCTTGTGATTGAATTTGAAACAAGTTTCCTTTAAATTTCTTTAGAGGAAATCGGTCACTCTGAAGGGACCCTCAAAAGGACACGAACAGGATGCAGACTTCAAAATTGCTTCAAGGTTAAAAGTTTTAGAATTTGTCGTCAGGTGTTGTCAGAAGATGTTCGGCCCAAGTTTCAATTTTCATTTTCAGGTTGATAAAAGTACAGAAGTTTAAAAAAAAAACAGGTTTTGCAAAATTTATTTCTGTTAAGTGGAAGTCACCAAGATGGATGAATTCCAATGGGGAATTCAATAAGGATGAAATTATTGATTGATTTGGTTTGTTGAGGATGAGATTGTTTAAACGATAGTCGCTGTCTTTGCTGTAAGCTGTCCGTTGCTCGATACACTTTCCTGGTGAGAAACACTATCTCCAAGATGGGTGGGAATGCTTTATATAAGAAGAAATCGTTGATGGTAAGTGATACGAGCGATGACGGCAAGAATTTCTTGGCCGATCGTATGTATAGGACTTCTCTTTTGCAGCGACACATGCCACGTATGAATATCGATATTTGCGTATAGCTATATGTATAACGATGCAATATTCGACTTATGTTACATGACCGAACGAGTATCTATCTCGGTGGGAACCGAAGCCCCACGTGCTCTCCTCCCTGTCTCCTTTTCCTTCCAGCTTTCCATCTTCTTTTTTCTAATTCTTCAACACTAACTTTGCCAGCGCTCGCCAACCAAATTGCCTCTTTCCGACATGCCAAATAATTTTTGACCGTTTCAAAATCATTTTAAAAATCATGCACCATTTCTGTGACTGCGAGGAAATACCAGTTAAATGTATATGTAAATACTATCCTACTTAACTGATTATTCCTCATAGTCACAGATTTAGAATAACATTTAACTTTGTTCATTAGAAAATTTCGTGAATAAATAATATTTCCAATTGCTGATGTGAAATCAGAGTTGAGCCAATTTAATATAATGGACGTTGCCATCTCAATTTCAACTTTTAATTTTTTTTTTCAACGAAAAAATATATTGAATGTTAAAACAAAACGTATTAAAAACGCGATCCAGAGCAAAATATTTTTCCACAGTTGCAGATATTTCAATGCAGCCTGATTTGATGCATGATTAATGCAAAAAATCACCGTCATTTTCAGGGCATAAAAATGTATTCTCGTATATTTATATCCTGTAACTTTATTCGCGTAATGATATCCGTCGACTTATATTTCCTTTTATGAAATTCGAACTGGATTAGATGCCCGAAGACTTCAATTTTATATTTACATTTCATGCGCGATTAATCCGTTCTCTTGCGTAACCATGTTAATTTATCTGTCAAACAACTTTTGCTCCCACAGTTTCACGCACTTTTCAGTCCATGATACTTTTCACACCTTTTCAAAACTGACCCCTATCACAGCAAAGTAAAAAAAAAAGAAAAGAAAACAACACGAAAATAATTTTCACATTTTGATATGAACGAAAATGAAAAACCTCTGGCGCGTTCAATCAGCAAACAAATGGCTTGCGAAGTGAAATTCGTTTTAGGCGCGAGATAAGTGACCTGTTGAAGATGGCGATTTTTCATCGGTGGGTAATCCTGCGACCAAAGAAATGCCAGCCAAGCTGTTTACTACCGCTTGCTGCGGGTGTGAAACCACAGCAAGGTGGTTTTGGTGCTTAGTCCACGACCAGTCATCTACTTAACGTAACGTTCATCGACCGCTGTGCTTGTTTCGACGTTTCGTTTCATCCGACCACTCTTCAACCCTTTCACATTGAACTTTGCCACCACCCCACACTATTCCTCCTCCTTTATCTCAGACTTCTATTTCTCTCACCAAAAAATAACTCTTTTTTGTTTAATTTTTGAACATTTGCACGTCCAAAAAAAAATCTATTGAAAAGGAAAAAACGATTATAAAAAATGTATAATCATCTACTGTTTTGAATTTCCATAAAAATGATGCACAACAGTTGGACACAGTAATTGGGGTGAGTTTCTTTGGGGACTCTCGTTCTTCTTGTTTGATCTCCTACTTTGGACCTCTACTTTTCTACAAGCTAAAAACTGTAAGGACGGACGCTCGGAGGGAATGATTATTATGATCCAACAGATGGTCGTTTGTGTAGCGGCGTTGGCCTTATTGCCCCTATTACTCCTACCATCGCGCGCGCCGTCGTTGTTTTGTTATTGTTGTTGCTGTTCCGGTAATTGCGCCCACGGATACGCAACGATTTCAGTAATCACTCGGACGCTTCTTGTGTGCACACACGTACACGCCCGCGTCTAACGCGGTGCCCTTTGAGAAACAACCAAACTTCCGTCGGTCATTTCATCCAGGGCGTTACTTTGCTTTTCGGCTTTTGCTCAACTTTGACCTTCACCTCTGCTGGGGATCCTTTTTTTCCAATCCTTCTTTTTTTTGTCACAAATTATTTTATCCATTTTTTTTGTTTTTGATAAAGCAAATAATAATTGAAATTGTTTACTTTTTGTTAAAAAACTGAAACTTGTTTATGACAGAAGCTTATTTATGAATGAAAAGTTTAAGTAAAGATGGAACGATCGGTTGTTCGGACGAACGAATTTGTCAATGAAAAAGATAAAGAAAGGGAACAAACAAAACCAACGTCCTTTTTCCCACGAAGCGGACACGAGTTTGTCGGACTCATCGTCCGGGAGAAGATGCGATCAATTTTTGCTTCTCAATGGTCTCGATCGGAACACTGCGGTTTTTATTCAATTTAGGGCTCATTATCGACTTTATTATGCCAGGTACAACTTTTCACACATTTTACAAAATAATAATGAATGGAGCAAAAAAGCGGAGTCGTGAGAAAAGTGAAACAGAGAGATTTGAATGAATGTACAAAAAAAGAACGCGAGGATAAAAAACGGAAAACTGGTTATTAAAGTTGAAAACTTAAAAGGCGCGATCATTTGAGACAGGGTTGATACTTTCCGAGCACTCATTATGAGTCAGTGAAATTAATTTAACTGTTCGGTTAGTTTTCTTTTTTTTTTATTCATCCGAGTCACCACACGTGGTCAATCGTGCGTCAATCTTGAGTTGACACACACAATTCTGTGAATTGCGCATTTTTTTTTTATCACGAATACATCATGCTTCCAAATTACAAGTTGCACGGTGCAATTTAAAATTGCGTCTCAAAATAACTCTTTTAACGTCAATTGGTTGCAAAAAGTCTTTGATAACTGTCACTCTGAAAAACGAAAAACTTTAAATACTTTAAAACATTTAAAATAAAATGAAATTAAACAATGATTTTTGTTTATTTTTGTTACAGATACGAATTCTAGTGTCGTTGATTGGTCATATCCGTCTTCAGCAGCTTCGTCGTACCCTGTTCCTCCGGGTAGCGGAGGAGGCGGATCTTATTCGCCAATTCCTGGAGGTGCGTTTTCTTATCCTGCAGAAACTTTAGCGCACCATCCAAGCACAGAACCTGTGCCTATAAATTCTACCGGTAAGCATTATTATTTGAAAATGCACTTTGAGTCTGGTATACAGAATCATATAATGATTTGTGATCCTACGAAAACGAAAATCAAATTAATTATTTAGAAACATTCAAAAGTTTGAATGAAAAGTTATAATTAGCTTAATTACAAATGAGGTATTTTAATGAAAATTGTTTGATATTCAGTTCTTCCAGAAAGTCAGCAACAAGACTCTTATTCGGCAAACTGTACTTCAATGTATCCAAGTCACGTGTCAAGTGGAACGCCGGGTAAATCGGTCGCTGTCGCTGCAGCCGCAACCGTGGAGGCGGAAATTTTCAGCGGCAGCCCAGCATATCATTATCCGGTGTCAAGTTCGTGGACCCCCGGCCCCACGGGCGCTTCTCCTGTATCTGTCGCGACACCGCACAACTACAACCCCAATTACCAGGGTTATTACAACAATCCCCCGACACAAAACTACATCAGCCCGCCACCGCCGATGGTTCTGTATCCACAATTGTACAGTACGGTCAACCAGAACCAGATTCACCTACACCTGCACGGCGATCTCAACGAAGATCAAGTGACAATCGCGAGTGGCAACCTCACCATCAGTAGCACCAATCGATTGGAGATCGGTGTCATGGGCGAGGAGAACGAACAGAGGAACGATGTCTGGAGACCATACTAAAAACACACAAGTACACTGTACATTTTGTTTTCGCAATTTCACACATAGTGGAGTCCAACAAAATATTTATCCCCAAAATATAAAAAAATGTTCTGTATTACATTCCGCGCGGTTTATCATTTCATTGGCTCGTTATCTCTTTTCGCGTTTGCCAAGAGTACAAAACTTTTGGACGATATCTGGTCATTTGAAGATATAATGTTTTTTTATATTTTAAGGTACAATATTTTTTGTAAACATTGTAAATTTCCAATACCTTGATTAAGGTAACAATTAATGTAATTAATTTTAGCTCGATTTCACTGTGATTCAGCACAACAAAATTACTAATGTTGCAAAAAATAGTAATTGAACGATGGGATGAAAATGAAACGTGTCTTAGATTGATTTTCTTCGTCAGAAGCGTTTATAAAAATGCATAATAACGGCATAACAGCTGCGATTAGTTTATTGGTAGTCCAATGTTAATGCACAAATTACTACCTCATAAACAATAATTATTTGAAGCTCGTCGTGTAATTTTTTTTTCGTTTATAAAATTGTGACATTTCTTTATTATTTTTGTGCATCCACGTCAACTCAATTACTATTTTGAGTCTTGTATTCGCTCTGTACAAAATGACAGAACAGTTATGTCCATTTTTTTTGGAATAACTTTCTTTGATCTACAATAAATTTAACTTTTAAATCAAAAACTAAATTTAAATTTGATATTTTGACTGATGACAGTATAATAAATTAATAGCCAATAGACATGTGAAGCAAGAAGACGCAACTCGCAAAATATAAAAGATAATGAAAAAAAAAAAAACACACACACACAAATCATTTTCAATGTATTATGAGTATATACTCTTTGTAATGAATTCGCACAAAATGTTTGCAGGGCAATTTTAAATGTCGTACACCTTAAGATGAGAGGTGCACCGTGAAAAGTTTGTCTTCGAATATTCATAACGGGAATTAGTCAATTCTATGTACAAATTATATATTGTACAACGTTGAGCGTTAAGGCTTAAGCTCTCCAGGCAAAGAGTATACATTTGACAACTTGCGCGTATGTTGTAATTATTCCCAATGGTAAAACAGGGTGAATGGTTCTCGAGAGAGCGAAACATCATTTCGTTGCGCGTGGGAAGTGTATTTTGTGATCGTCATTATAATGTTTTCAGAAAGGCTTTTAACTTGTGTACATTACAGGTGCGAATTTTAACTTTTTGTGAACGGACGGATATACATTTCACATAATATATTCGCTCATATACATCTCACTCGTATGTAATGTATCAGTAACAAAGTTAGGAATTATTCATATTGTAAATATACCAAATTATAAAATATTTTTCATGAAAAATAAATTCTCGCTGAATTCGTTTTTATCGTTAAATCACAGTTTGATTGAATTTTGTCCCTAATAATTTACAAAAATTCGATCAAAATCATAGTGTTGATTATGATTGATGATTTTGCCCGAGGAAGTAATATCCGCATGAATAAAAATAGGCTAACTGGGGTAATTAAGTAGAGAATTCCTTTCTGAAAACCGATTCATGCGTTAAGGGTATGTGCAATGTCTTCTTTGGATCTCGAGTTTCCTGCTTCAAAGCCGGTTAATAACGACATTGCCTCGAAGTCTGGCTTGATTTAAGAACAAAAAGCATCCAACATTCTACTATAGGAATTTTTTTTAAATTGACTCGCGATTACTCATAGGACGTCGACGCACGCCTAGCCGAGTGGCTCAAATAATAATCAAATCGCCGCGGTGCAACATTTTAGAGCGACGTCATCCCCGTTTCGCTATGCCTTTTGCTCAAAAAATACGAGTATGATTCTTTTTTACGAGCGTAGCGAGTTTCATTTAATATTTGAAAGTCGCTTGGACCGAGGAAGCGATGTGGTCACAGCATTCTCGTTTTCTCCTCTCGCCAAGTTTATTTTCTTTTATTATTATTATTCCTAGATGACTATTCCTTGTATAAAATTACCATCAAATTTCATTTAAAAAACAAATAATTTCAAACAATTCGTTTCTGTTTTCTTTTGTTATTTAAGAAACGTTTAAAAACAGACAGCATTATTTGATGATGGTTTCATATTTAAGCATAATATTATATGAAATGTTTAAATTTTTCAAAATTCATTTATCAAACTAAAGAAATGAAATAACAGGCAAAAAAGTTTGAGAAACATTTGTAACATTCCATCATTGACACTTAATAGTCAAAAGTCATTATACAATTGTAATAGACCGAAGCTGTGAAATAAAGCTTGTCGTGCATCTCTCATAAGCTTGATTCTTTACGAGGCATTGATGACTTGGGCTCGTCCGACCGCAGACAAACTCACGAAACTCTCATTTCAGTTCCTACTCCTTTCTTATTTATCTTCCAATCATTTCTCATTTTAGAACAATATATGTCTCTTTACTGGCGCATATATTATTATTTTGATGTTCGCGGGGTCAAAGCGCTATCTTTAGCGGGACATTTTCGACACCGATAATGCACCGCACAAAGGGGGTGTCCTGTCATCTCGGCACTAATTTTCAGAGCGCCGTTCGTTGGTGGTGTTGCAACATTAATTATCATTAATCACTCGAATTGTCTTCTCGCGGCAATAAAGTTCGATTACGTCAAGCACATACTTACTCACTGTCGAAGTGTGACAAAGTGATAAAATGACAAACTAGCTGAAACCAAATACGCGCGCGATGTCGAGTACTCATTGGTTCAAGGCAAAACCGCCAGCAACAGTTAGATTTTATACACTATCATGTATATTCAATTCATTTTTTTTCTCTTAACAAATAAAAATACATTCAAAAAATAACACAGCTGAGGGGTCATTTCAATCGTATATAATTTAATAGCAGTCTTAAAAAATACTACGATCGTTTATCATGGAAAACTCTGTTCTAACATTTGTAATAATTTAAAATAAACATATAAAAAATCAAACAGTTGGATAGAACAAAATTTGAAAAATGAATACTGATTTGTATAAAGACGCAGAGACATCAAAGATGAAGCGTTCAGTGGTCTAATGGCTCGGCAAGCCGTAAAGCGTTGCGATGCGATGGAAGAGCAGCGAGAGCCTTTGCTTGAGATGCGGCTCGACTGCGTGCTGTCTCGTCAAGATCCTAACGCCGCCCACCAGGACCGGAAGTAACGGCGCCAATCGCTCATCCTGTGTAAAATAAATTTGTCCCGTACAGTCAAATTATCTCTAATGATCCAGACGCGAAATTCCAACAACCTCAATTCCTGATTACAACCAGAACTTTGCGTTCTTTCAATTACTGTTATCTTAATGCACAATCACAAATAACTGCAAAGTAATTGCAAAATAAATTAAGATGATTGTTGCGCTCGACAGATCTATTGTACAAGCAGTATTAGAAACCGTTTTCATTTTTACTTGTCTTTCTCTATTACAAAGTTCAAGTTCGATATAAACAATTACCGAAAGTTTGAGGACCAAATCCAGAGTGGCGTCTAGAGTTTGCGCCCATGCCAATCGTCTAGCGTCGCTATCTTTGTTTGTCTTTTTGAAGTCATCGTCCGTCTCTTTGCTGGGCTCTTTTTTCAAAAATGGGTTGGACCTGAAACCCCGCTTGCTCCTATCGTAGTCGACCAACAGAGTGCTCGGGTCCATCGAGTCATTTGGTGACGCATTTCGCACTTGAACCTGAACGTCCTCATATTTCGTCGTACAAACGGGTGCAAAATAGTCACCAGAATTTTTGGAAAGCTCGACAACCGACCTTGACCGAATCGGAGACGACGCCATAGAAGCGATCGGCAGAGGCGATTGGTCCGTTTTGTCCATTTCAAGTTTCCGGTTATTCCGTAACAGGCAGTCGTCGCTCATCCCTCGAGTCAGTTTCTTTTTATTCTGATCCTCCTCGGTAAACAAGACAATGTTCTCGCTGCAATTAAAAGTTGTGGAATGAGCAACCGAGGCGAACTTTTCCTCGTAGATGTTGGTCTCGATGGTACTGTGAGGACGACTGTTTAATTTGTAATGATAACGATCTCGGGCTGAGCTGGCACACCTGGGTGGATCTGGTGTATAAATGTAGCGTTTCGGTTCTAAGCAATTATCACTGGAAAAATATACAAACAATTTAATCGAGTTTGATAACAACATCTAGCTGTGTGTACGTTTAAACAAGACAAAAATACCTTTGACTAGAAGTTCGGCCAGACTTGTTCAAGTAATAAATCCTTTCGCTGACTGAACCCAATCTCGAAGCGGGTCGAGAATAATCCGTCTCTGGTTCCGACTCGGGCCCGGAATCAGAAGAATATGCTTCACCTGCAAAGTCTGGAAACCTGAAAGGTTTATATTCCTTCTCTCTCTCATATCCGAGGTTCAATTCTTCCTCAGGTCCACTCTCTTCTCTGTCGTTATAATTCTCTCCCATGTCAAACTCATCTCTGTCTAAAGTTTCAGTGGACAGCTTGGAAGTAGAAGGCAAAGACGTTGCATTTTCAAATTCACGACCACCACCCTCACTATTGATTTCAGCCAACTCCTCAGGCTGGGAGACCATTAAGAAAATTTTCTTCTCAAAAAAGGTGTCAACTTGTGAGTACCTTCCATTTGTATCAGTTATAAAATCAACGTACACGTTAACCAGCCCTTCGAAAGTCAGTCGTAAGAGGCGCAAATACTTGTGTAAAACTCGGTATTTATTGTCAATAGTACTTTGATTTGAGGTCAGGAGGTTTTTCACAGTATCAGTGTCAGTTTTTAAAGTTTCGATCTCTCGAGTGGTTAATTCTAATAGGCTGGTTATTTTGATTAGACGTGAAGTTGTAGCCTGGTTGTAAAGGTTTGCCGGTCTTTGCAAATTGGTCACTTTTTGAATCAAAAACTTTAGGCCCGGTCGAGCATCGAATTTCATTGCCGAGACATAAGAGTTGTCCAGAGCCATGTAGAAGATGTCTGTTTGAAAAGGTTCTAATGTGATGGTCGATTTTTTTTCGTCAGACGGAGAGAGCGAGTTTGAGATCAGTTGAGACATACCGGAGCTGTAAGATAATTTTGTTTAATTTATAAATGTACAATGTTGAGATTTCATTGAAGAAGAAAGATTTTGTATTAAAGAAAAACCCGCAAATAGTGCCAAGTTTTACCTGCTAGTCAAAGAAATACTTTGCAGTAAAATACTAGACATGCACTGAAGAAGCATGCGGTGGACTAGAAGTGCGACCACCAGGACTTTCAGGTGAACCCTGACCATATAAGATTCTGGTCGCTCAGTTGAGGAGATTGTCGATGGATACAACAGGAAGACATACGATTTTTCATCAGTTACTGGATTTGTTTCTTCAACTCGTTGATCTTCCAGCAAAAAGACCTGATCGTAAACAAAAAGTCACTTTTGTTCTAAAAGGTTAAACCCAGTTAAAAAAATGTCTACTCTACAAGTTTCTATAGCATTGCTGGAAAACAAGTGATCTTTAGGTGATTATTTTGTACAGATCTTTGCCATCTTTCCAAAAATGTATGCAAAGATTGCGATGGAACAAACAATTTTGATATAATTCTTAATTGTTTTTTATCCAAGCCACTGTCTATTGGTGCGATAAAATTAGTGAAAACAAGATTCTCAATGCCAAATTGTGAACTTGGTTTTCTTTGAAAAAGCATAATTGTTTCTCTGATTAAAAACTTGTTTTCAGTTTTATTCATAATTTTCGATTCATTCATCATTAATTTTCATTATGCTTTTATCATCAACCTTTTTTACATACTAAATCTAAACTTGCAGTGACATCCGCTCGTGAACTAATTTGCTTTCTTGAGCAAAAAAGCAAAAGCCGCTGCGATTTCTACACCTTATTATATTGTCATTCTTTGCTATTCATGACTTAGAAAAAGAACATAATTACATAAGATATTATGCATCTTTTTTGACCAAAAAAATGATTATATTATGTAAGAGTGATATTTATACACATTGTGCCTGAATATTTATAACTATACAACTTGTTCGATTGCTCCCAAATTGAATAATGACAAATGTAAAATAATTGGATGGAAATATTTTTAGGGCTGTGATTTCACATTCGAAATCAGTTGATGAAAATATTCAGTGATCTTAAAAAATATGTCAATGATTTTGAAAATGGTAACAATGATTTTCGTTTTTAGCCAATTTCCCAAGTTTGTATTCAAAATCATTCAAAAATTTAAATCATATTCAAAGTCATCTTTTCAAATAAATAATTATTAGAATCATGTCTAATCTAAACAGAACTTGAAGACACTCAAAATCAGTGAGCATTAAAACAAAATAAAGAGAAATAACGTGAGCTACTCACTAGCAGGCCTACTGCGCGTAATGAACTTGTGATATAACTCATAATAATTTGAGCTTGCAAATTATCTTCAGCTCTCAATAAGCATCACGAAATTGCATCGACGAAAAATCGGGCTTCTCCGTTCTAACAGAATATTTCGAAGAAATTGAGGGCAGTTTCTTTGTTATTGCTAATGTTCACAAAATTATTCCATTCGTGTAAAGAAAATAAAATAAATCATCATGTATGAAACATAATTTGCATATTATGTTAATGTTAAATCGTATAAAAATGCAATTTTTTTTCTCCTGTGACATGAATTCTTGTTTGGGTAACAAAATGTAAGGACGCAACAAAAAAAACGAAGAAAAATCAGAAGAACAAAACAGTAAAGACACGACAAACTTTGTACAAAACAATACAAGTTTTTACAAAGGATATTAATTTACAACGAAGAACAAAACAGCTCAGAACAAATAAGGTAGAGTTTCATAGTTGAAAAAAAAAAACTGGCGCGGAAACAGAAGGAGACGTGAGGACAAAAATTGTTGTTTCAAAACGAAATTAGATAAAATAATAGAGAGATGACGAGAGTTACCGTGAACGATTACAGCCAATGAGGGCCCGTTTTCGACGCATCAGTGTTTGTGTGTTCGTGGAGTGTTGTGTGCTGATTCAGTAGACTACAACCGGAGTAATAGGAAGTAGTGTACTGCTCAAACAATGTCGTTTCGATCGTCATAGACTCTTGAAAAGATGCACTCGGCGGCAGAGATGCCGCGTTCTGTCGCTTGATGGCACATAAAATCTCTCGCAGCTGTCTCACCTGAGAGCAAGTATCGTCAGCAACCGATTTTTGCACAGCAAACTGTTATCGTTATGTTTCATTTTTTCTCATTTCAATTACTCCAGATTAGATACTCTGAGTAATTGAAATTGAACCAAAAATTGACAATCCTCATTGTACATCCAACTGTACATTTAATTTCACCTCTTGAATCAATTCAATTCCCACGAAATATTCCTTTTTTCTTCTCGGCTATATCACGCATTCATTTTATATACCAAAAAAAAAAAAGTATTTCATATTATAATTGCATTTCGTTTTCAGAGGTTGAATCAAATTGTTGATGACTGAAGAAATCTGAAAGATTAATGTATATAGAGTGAAGTGGTGAGATTTTGTTTGTGCGTACCTGTGAGGATAGCTGATGAAGACGTTCAGAATCCTCTGGGGTGGAATCTTTTCGAGCGGCTACTTTGACCTGGGCAACGTCGCCGTAAAAGGAATCAGACCGAGGTGAAAAAGCCATGGTGAGCTGATGAAGCTCGTGGAGGGAATAAGAGCAAGCTCTGTAGCAAGCCACCCCGCATACTTCCCATTGTTCCGAAGTCAAGTATGGACTACTACTCACCAAAACATGCCTGCAAAATAATGATCATGATTATTAAATGGATCAAATTTGAAAGAACCGAGATCCCATTTCCTTCTAGCACCGTCAGATTGATAACATAATTTCATGTTTATTGATATGTTTTTCATGGATTGGTGTAACGATCTGATCGGATTACAAGAGTGGATTTTAGAATATTTTCTTGCATGAATGTATGCAAGGAACTGCGACTAATGACAGAAGGCAGAAAGAAACGTAAGTAGGTAGACGCACAAGTGCGCGTGCGTGTGCAAAACAACTACGTATCGAATGACAGCCTGCGATTTTATTGCAGTCGACAACTCGTCAGACGTCCTTATCATTTTACAGTTTGCAATTTTTTTCGTTTTTCGCAGACGAGAAATCACTCTGTTACTTGGAAATTTTTCGTCGTAACATTTGAATATCAAGTACGGATCGCTAATGCCAATAAAACAAATCGGTGCTTTTATAATTGCAAGATCTTAATTAAGAAATTGCAATTGAATACGTTTTTTGTGAGCTTGTTTGTTTGTTTTTTTTTCTCATACCTTATACAGGCACACCCCAGACGAGCTATGCTTTCTGTAGGTTGGACAACACATTCAGTCATCACAAATAATAATTGTTTTAACATCAAAGTTATTGAAGAAGTATACAACTCCTCTCTTACAACACCAATGCCTAAAAATTGCATCAAAGAATGGAATTAAATATATTAAAATTATAATTAACCGAAAGACGTATTTCAACAAAGTGTACCTTGCAACTGCGCGATAAAATCAACGACTAGATCCGTAGTCAGTCCACAGCACTGTTTAAAATTCGAGGCAAAATTATCCCAGCCTCTGAAAATGCTTGCTGTTTTTCTCAGCCAATTTTGAACCATGGGCAGTAGCAGATGATTGATACAGTAAAGCCCAAAGAGTGGGCCAGGTACCACCAGGGTGTTTCGCAGGATATGAAAGAGAGCTTCTAAAGTGTGAGGCTGATACCTTTTTGGACAAATCATGGTCGCACTAGCGAGACCCTCGATCAGTAAAAACCAGACCTTCAAAATTCCGCTTGGATTGTCCATGCTTTGCAAAGTATTCGTTACAGTTTGAAAATTGATCATCGACGTTGCCTCTAAGCACGAGTGCTTCTTGATTGCTGCTATGGCTTTAGTACGATCGTCCTCTCCGTTCTCGCAATTTCTCATGAAATCAAAAGTTCTTTTGCACCACTCGTAACGTTTTGCTACGTCAATGTTTGGGATGTTTGGATCGACATATTGTGGAACGCTAAGCAGTTGAATTCGTTGGACCGATTGGAAAATCGGACATGCTGGCATTTTGTACATGGAAGCCAGTATCTCGCTGCATTTCAGCAGATGCTTCAGACTTTCTACGCATAAACTTGTCCCTTTTATTTCTGAACCATCAGAAAATAAATCATTACGGTGAATTGAAACGTTGGTCGGCGTGCTTGGGGTTTCTTCCTCCTGAATGTTGCATTGTTTTGTATCATTTATCAAAATGTAACTGCCTTTCACGTGTCTCAGTAGACACAAAATGCAATCCAGTGCAGCGTTTGAGAATACTAAAGTATTGTTGGTGGAGAGGAACACTTTGAAAACTTCCAGAAGAGGGGCCGATTCGATGCACTCAGCATTGCCCACAGAAATAACTCGCAGAGCACCAAAAAGTGGTCGCCAACCCGATCGAATTTCAGTTCGGTTGGTTTCTACAAATTCGCAGATGCAATTGACAATCTAAAAATAATTGAATTAAATAATCAAATTTTAATGATATTGTAACATGTTGTTGGAAAATACAATCAAAAAGTTTTTTACGTTGCATGTACCTGATCTTGAACATCACTGTCACACAACTCGAGGCACAACAGATTTTCAAACGGTTTAAAAAGTGCTTCGTTGAAGTGAAAATGAGGTAACTCCAATTGTTCGTTCAAAAGAACTGCCATAGAGTCATGAATACATTCGACGGCTTTTTTAGAAATACTCCTGTCCTTGTGACAGGCTGCTTCCATGAAATGGGGCCCTAGTATACTCCAGACCTAAAAAAATAACGGATGAAACAACTTTTGACTTTAATTAATTTTGAATTAAAATTATTACTTGAAAAAATCCTCACCCTCATAATATGAATCAATGATCTCCCACTTTTCACACATCTTAGCATCACTTCTCCTAATCTCGAAAGTAACAGAACATTCATCTCATCTTGTCGAGGTTTATTTTTTCTCCACCAAACTTTCTTCTTAATTTTGCAGACATCGTCACTTTTGAACAACTGATCTTTGCTGGCTTTACATAACGCAGTTAGAAATGAACACAGAGCCCGCAAGTTCAATTTCAAAGCAGAATCCTCAAAGAGTCTATCTACAGTTTGCGATAGTACGCAGACTATTTTCGCAGCATAGTCTGCGGGCAGTATACCATTGAATTGAGTGTCAGCATTTGATTCCTGTATTAATTCTGGGATCGATTCCAGATTCAAATTTTGGTTATACGGCGAAGAGAGAAAACTGTAAACGTCCACGCATGTCTCCTCTTCGTCTATCACGTTAAAGGCCATGCGAATTTTCTCCGAGTTTGATTTGTTATCTGAACTAGAGTTGTCCTTCTTATCTTTCTTCTGCAATGATTTCACCACGGTTCCTTGATTTTTTCCGAAGAAGTCACGTTCCAGTTTGCCAATGTACAGACAACATCTGCAGCGAAAAAGTGTATTACAAAGAGATTAAAAAATAAATAGAAACATTTATAAAAGCAGATTTCTTCTCCTTACGTGAAGACATGTGGCCAGCAGTCACTGTCGTGACTTCCCAGTTCTAATCCCCTAGTTAAAAGAACTTCCATGCTCAAAACGTGACAAGTGTGGAGATTGGTGGCCCGATTTTGTAACTTGAGTCGCAGGACGTCTTTCGTTCTTCTTAATTTAGAAATTGACTGTTCAGAACAAGCAGCCTTTGCCAGTAATGCAAAAATTGCTCCGCAACGAGATTGGAGACCTAGAAAACAATGTTTTTCATTAATAAAATTTAAAAATAATACATTCAATTACAGCAATAAACAAAAAATGTTTGTCTACAATTGTTCTGATAATTACCAAGAGTATTACTCAAAGTCGCAGCCTTATGTAAACCTTCCAAGGCCAAAACAATAGTATCTTTAACTCCACGTCTTGCATCTGATCGGTTCAGTAATCCCCTGTCGTTTTCATCTTTGCTTGGATTGAGTCCAGCAGTGAGAACAGCCATCATGCTGCTCCAACAACATGTTAAAACCCTTCTGGACAATTTGGCACCGGCTTCTGCTTCCGGGGTTGGTTCACTTCGCGAAAGTTGTGCTCGTTCTAATCTTCTAAAGTCTGATAATAGTTGGCCGCCTTTCAAGCTCCCGTTCAGCCCATCAATATCTAAAGCAAAGTTTATATCAACAATCTGTATATCATTTAATTTATTTCTTATTTTTTAAAAATAATAATTTTTTCAATTATACCTGTAAGAACATTTGCGAGAGCACTGTTTTCGCCAGAATTGGGATTATAGCCACACTTTTCTAACAGATTGCAAGCCAAAATTTGTTGATAAAGCTCAGAAAGCCAAGTAGCAGATAAGTAAACCAGAACTCCTGAACCATGAACTTCTTCTACAAATTGTTCCTGTAAAAATGAATGAATTAATTTTGTTATTTTTCAGTCAATATTTCTTTTTTATTTGTAAAGATAAAATGATACTAACTTCACTTATTGGCACTTTTTTCATTTCATTTTCATAATAATTCAGCCTAATCAACTTCAAATTCAATAACAAAGCAGCATATGTTGCCAGATAAATTCCATCTGCGTTCATAATAGTCATGACGGTATACGAGTCCGAGTTATCGTTTTGATTTTGTATTTTCTGTTGCATCGTAAACACACCTACAACAATTGAAACAAAAAAATGAATCAAATATTTCATACACAAAATTTCAAGCTCAATCTGTATCCCATACTTTGACAATATTCCGAGGCAAAATTTTGCAACGCTCCATCAATTTCAATATTACTTCTCAACTGTAACAACAAGGGTACCAATTCGACTTTCAACGTTTTAACAAAACACCTCGCGTTGTGGCGTTCGACATCAACGTTGCACTCTTCAGCGAACTGACGACCAACATGAAGGCACTTGGGCAGTTTTTCCAGTCTCAGTCTCTCTCGTTCGTTTGCCAAAGCATAATCGATGTCTACGCCGTCTGCATCGTTTGGTTCGTTCGCCTCGTCAGAATCATTTGGAGGCCCTTCGGTGTCACTTGAAGATACCTCTTCCTCGGATGCACCGTGTCCAGATGTATCCGAGTCGAATCCAGTCGACCCTCTTTTCTTTTTCGTTTTCATCAACTCCAACTGTTCTCTGTAAATTCACCAGAATAATTTGTCATGTTTCGACATTATAGACAGATTTGCATGACTAAGCTCAAATTTAGGCCAACCTATAAGTTTTCGGAAGACGTGCCATACTCTGATAAGTCAAAGGACCTTTGTAGTCACAAGATTCCAAGTCTTCGTAAAGACTGTTTATCGTGCATGTGTATTTGTGATTGATAGCCTTCCCTTCGCAGAGTTCTTGCAGAGCCGAGAGCATGGCGACAACACTCGAGACACTCGCATGAAGAAGAGGCGTTCCGGCAGTCATTGTCTCTTCGATCGAATCCATAGCTCTGTATGAGAATAAAAACAAACATTTTAATGTTAACAATTATAGTTTGTTAATAAAGACTGATTCAAGGTTTGAAGAATAAAAATACTGACAATCTCATGAGCGCCATGTCACTTTGCAATTGACTAGATTTGTCATCATCCACTAGAAGGGGTCCAGCGAAATCGACTATACGACTAGGACTCCTCAAAAGCTCCCTCAAAGCTTTCAACGATTCTAATCTCTGTTGTGCGGGAGGATACAGCAGCATTCGGTGAAATACCGATTCCAAAACTGGACGTAACGGTCCTACACAACCAACCAGTCGAACGAGTTCAGTTCCAATGCTGAAATTAAATTGACATAAAATCAATTACCAAAAAGTTATTATCATAAACATAACAAAAAAGAAATCTTTAATATTTTTTTACCTATAAACTGTCTTCGCCTGGTGACTATCGAAACTCAGAGAAGTGACGAGGTAGCCTGAACCACGACCTACTTCTGTATCCTTGTCTTCTCGCGACGTAAAAGATTTATCTACTCTAGGCGTGCCCAAGAAAGCAATCAAAGCCGGGCAAAACTTTTGCCATAGAAAAGTTGTAAAGTGTGCGTTCGTATGTATTTTTTGCGGCAGAGATGAAATCAGCGTATGCAGACATTCTAGCAGAAATACGACTGTACTGCTCCCGGTGTTTCCGCTGGTCCCAGTTGCTGAATTGCTGCCACTGTTGCTGTTGCGAACACTGCTTTGAGGCACAAACAAACAGTATACATTAGAAAATGAAAAGTTTTAGAGAAAAAAAATCAAATTTTTTAGAAAATGATACATGCATTAATAACAAAAAAAATGTAAAAATGAAATGTAAATAAAAAATGCAATGAATTGTTCGCAGTTAAAAAATTTTTACTTACTTTTGTGCTTCGTCAAGTTTACAACAAATGTACTGAAGAATTGGGAGCACCTCGTTAAAACAGGAAACACCCTTTTCGTGAACGTTTTTGTTCCTTTTGGCATTTTCATCCATCTCTCGGCATTCTTCATCTGGCAAAGTTAATGAGACGTTACACATACGACAAGCAACCGATATTCTCGTTCCATGTAAAAAGATACAATTTGTGCTTAATAACGTACATAACACACTCGCTCTTATAATCTATTGACTGCAATTTATGTCACCCATTCATTTTTTTGCAGCAAATTACATTTATTTGAAATTAACTTAGTTTTATATATGACATTAACTTGAGCTGTAAACTCAGTAATAAATTTAACGATTTTGTTTGTTATTTTTTTAATTGCTTTTGGAATTGATGCGAAAAGAAAATTAATTTCTATGGCTTTTTATTTCTTCATAGAAAAGAAAATTGATTGATTGATAAAAGAAATTGAAATTAAAAAAAATATGATATGCACTCTTACCTATAAATAAACAAAAGGATCGAAGCGTTTGACTGGTGGCAGCCTGTGCAGCAGTTCTAACAGCTTGGTTCCCATTTTCGAAGGCCTCGCAACATGTTGTAAGTATGGCAATTATGAGTCGTCCATTCATTGTCCAATAAGGTGAACATGCTACTTGAAGTAATACCTGAAAAAAAAAGGATTAAATAAATCTAACTTTTAACTTCTTCATACGTCTTTTGTGATATTACAAATAATTATAAAAAATATAAGCAAATGATAAGAAGTAAAATTTTAGACATTAATTACAATATTCTATAGTTTCATTTTCGTTTCGACAAAATCTAAATCTAATCATTGTCACCTTCAACATATCAGTCTGCGTATCGTCTGACTGTGACAATATAGATCCCATGGCATGCAACACTTGTGCAGGCAACCAAAGCGAATCGTCCTCTGGTTCATATGGTGATTGAAATCTGTCATCTCTCAACATTTTCTGTAACAAATATTCATATACAAAACGATTGCATTATAAAAATATTATAGTTTTGAAAAAAAAATAAATAAATAAATTAAAAATATCGATATAAACACACTTTGGTCATTAAACAATTGTCTATTGCATAAAACCGCTGGATAAAAGATATTGAATATTCATACATGCAATCCAGAGAGTGCCAAGGTGACGAATTTGCTTTTTTTTGTTTCCAGTGCCAGCTGAATGGGTCGTAAACATTTCATCCGTAATTCATGAGGTGGATCTCGTAAGAGGCCCTGCTGTTTGTCCAAAAAATCTGTGTATTAAACAAAAAAAAAAGATAGGAATTAAAGGAAGATTATCAATACCAATACGTTATCACTTTATCTATAACAATAAGGGAATAAGGGAATAAGAGAACAAAATATTCCAAATACTTACCGTAAGCTTCCTGGGCAGCTTTACGTACGTTTTGTAGTTTTGCATTTTGAGCTTCTTTGATGATCTGTAAGAGTAGATCCTCCATGATACAACTGACACTCAACACTGCACAACGAACTGACTGTATGCCACGTGAAAAATCGATACCGCGTATAAAACCCACGCGTTTCCCTCGACTGCGGCTCAGCTGCATCATTAACGTTTAAACATCACATACAAAACGTTGTATTTTTTTGTTACACGATAACGTTTCTAGGATTCATTTTTTCAATGTCAAATAATTCTTTGAATCCAAGCCGCAATTACAATGTAACCATACATTTCCTTCATAAGATAAAGCATTTTTTTTAAACAAAACAACATTAATCAGAAAAAAAAACAATGTAGTATTTATCTTTTTCGAAATTCATTATTTTTTCTCTGAAGTTCAATAAACTCTAGTCAGGCGCAGTCTATGTAAACAGACGTATCAAATTTTTGTCTTGTGTTTACTTTGAACGGATCATTTTCTTTCTTCTTTGTTCAACACTCAAATTTTCAACAACAATCTTGTTATTATATAACGATTCATAAACAGTGCAAAATTCAACAATAAAATTTGTTCCTCTCTTTCAATCCTGTAATCTGATGAAATACATAAATTGTGTTTGTTTTTTTTTGTTTAACAACAAAAATATTAAAATGAACCATTATGAATTGTAAAATACAAATGACAAAATGGCAAAGTTGTAATGAGAAAAATATAATTTTGTTGAGTGATGGTATAAAAGTTGCGTTGTTTGTATTCAAATAAATCGCGGGAAGAGTTGTGATTGGTGGAGAGACGTAGGTCAGAGCGAGGCGGTCGGCGCGCGCGACTCCCCCGTCCGAGTTCCGCAACGTCGCGATTCCCAATCTATGAAACGACGCGATTCGCCAATCCTGTCCCGTCCTGTACAAGAGCTATGCAACATTTGCACCGAAGGTCACGGCACGGTGGTATTTCGGTGGATTGATTCGCGTTTAATTTCGCGCTCGCGATCAGTCAGTGTGTTTGGCGGTTAATCGTGGACGCTTCCGTTTTTTGCATAACGCCAGTTTTGTCGAGTCAACTATGCCCACGGTCACTTACTATCAGCCCAGGAATCGAAAAAGTCGATTTCATTAAAAATTAACGTACAAGATGGCAGTCGCTGGCTGACTCGAGGTAAGCTCGCTGGCAACTTGGCAGCACCACCACACCTCGCCCAAGGTTTTTTCGAAACAAACAATCATAACAAATACAAACAACGAAACAAATATTAATTTCAAAGCCCCGAGACTCAACGAGCTTTTGTTTTTTTTGTTTTTTTTTTTTTTTTTATACACTGCACCTCCTCTTTTTTTCTCTCTCTCTCCCTCTCAACTATGCACGCTTCGTTTTTGTTTTTTTTTTCAAACACTTTTTTTTTCGTCACGGTTAACTTGTTCATTTGTCAGTCGATGGATTTTTTTCGCCATTATCGAGTGATTTTGTACGTTTGATGTCAGATTTTGAATGTTCTACGTCCTTTCGTTTGATAGTGTTCATATCTAATTGTTGCATTTTCGTGCTAATTATACATAATAAAAAAAGAAGAACCGATGCTATTATGCTAAACACCATCTCGTCGATACAGTCCGAGCGGAAATCTTAATTTGACGTTCGTAAGGGAATTGAATAGCAAAACTAAAGGTTTGGTGAGATTTCATTTTTTTTAACATATCTCTAACAGTGAGTTCCATTTTTTTATAATTTTGTTTCCCTCAATTTCGGACTAATTATATTAAATTAACAACTTGATCATTCTATTTGTTTCTAATTTTCTTTTATTCTTAACACTATCAGACTATCTTATTATTTAATTTTATTTATTTTTTTTATTTATCTAGACTTGATACTTCGTTGAAAAAAAAAACACATAAAAATAGGCAACCACTAGAACTGTCTCGGATATTTCAATATTTACATAGTGACTCGGCACAAAATCAAATTGTCTTTGCCAATTTCAATTCAGTTCCATAGTTGTAAACGAAACCGACTGATTACATTTATCTCGAGCAGTGATTTTGTTCTCTATATTGATTCAGACACAAAAAGTATGAAAAAAAAAAGTTTGTCAACAGCTTTCTTCGGCTGTTAATAAAATGCGTCAAACTGATTATGTCCTAGGTACATCTCTAAGCAACAGTTCAAGTTATATCACAAGATGATATTTTATAAGATAAAAGTACAAAGTCGTGTTTTTATTTGCAACAAAAATATTTATCAATTATTTTCAGTTTACTATCAAAAACTGAATTATCATTGAAACTAGATTAAACAAAAATGAATAATTGCACAGTAGTATCTCATTTTTAATCAAATTAAAAGTCAAATAAAAGATCCAAATTACCGATAAATGATTTTTCTTTTTGTACGATTTCAGGCTGACTTTGGATCTCATTATATTAAAAATACCTAAAAAAAAAAAAACAGCTAGAAAATGGCGAACAACAATGAAGTCGACGACGTGGATTCGTGCCAGGAGGTTGAGTTGCAGGAGAACGAGCTGAGCCCAGTTCATACATTCTCAAGTCAGAATACAGGCGACGCTCTGGAGGAGGAGTCCATTGAGACCGACGAGGAGCGTGACAAGACCTGCGGTCTGTGCTCGAACAAACTGAGCCAGCCCCGAGTGTTGTCTTGTTTGCATGTATTCTGCGAGCCATGCCTCGACAAACTCCTACTTGAGACAAACGAGCCAGGTTGTCGGCCAGTGCTCGCGTGTCCGGATTGTCAGCAGGAGACAATCGTTGGGTCAAAGGGCGCGGCCTCGTTGCCTTGCGACTACGTTCTCACAAACATCCTGGACATGTCGGCAATCGAGAACACCTCGGTTGTGTGCACCTCTTGCAAGGCCATGGAAAAAGCAGTTGCTCGCTGCTCCGACTGTGCCAACTTCCTATGCCCGAACTGCAACACTGCGCATCAATACATGCGCTGTTTCGAGAGCCACAAGGTCGTCATGTTTGAGGATTTGAAGAACTCGAACAAAAGCATTCCCATTCACAAACCCATCTTTTGCGAACATCACCCAGCTGATAGCATCAAGTTTTATTGCTACAGTTGCCAGGTTCATTTCTTTCTCTCTCTTTTAAGTTGAATATAACATTTAAATAAAAAATTATATAACGAATATTGACGAACTGTTTTTATTTTGTTTTAGGAGCCAAGTTGTAACGAGTGTCTGCTGAAGGAGCACAAGGCACCTGAACATCACTATGAAAGACTATCAGACGCCGAGTTGCCTCAGAAAGAAGAATTAGAAAAGCTGATGAACGAGAGCAAAGCCAGGATCGCCGACTGCGATCAAGTTTCGTCTCAGTTGGACAACGCGCTGAGCGAACTGCAGGTCCAGCGCGATCAAGCCAAAGATCTGATCACCGAGACGTTTCAGAGCTACAAGGCGGTTCTCGAAAAGTGTCGCGATAATGCACTCGAACATTTAGAAGAGCTGCATTCGAATCGTGAGCTGGAAATAATGGACACCTATCACAGGTTGGATTTCAGTTGCTATTTCCAATCATCTTGGTATCCAAAATGAAACTCGGTTGTATAAATGTTTTTGTTTCAGTCTCGGAAAGACCATCGAGAAAATCGAGAACGCCTGCAAGTTTACAAATCGACTCCTTGAATACGGTGACGCGGTTGAGATCTTGTCTTTGTACCGTGTCGTTGGCACTCAATTAATGAACTTAATCAAAAATACACCAAACCCCAATGTGACTTTCTCCATTGAGTTCAAAACTGATTATGACCACTTTGAAAAGACTGTTACAGTATGTTATTTTATCTTAAAGTTGTTATTAAATTGTAAGATACTTAATTATTAAAATTCATTTGTTTTTTTTTTTTTTTTTTTTTTTTTTTTTTTTTTTTTTTTTTTTTTTTTTTTTTTTTTTTTTTTTTTTTTTTTTTCTTATTTTTCCTTTTTCTTATTTTCACTTTCACCCTTCTTTAACTTTATTTTTCCGAGTTCCATAAGCACCAACTCACCGATATCGCTTCCCACGTCAATGCAATCCTCTTTCGATGGTGAGCCTACGTTCATTCTCCCATTAACCTCTAGTCAAAGTCCCACTGTCCAAACGGTCCCTGCACCTCCTCCGCCGCCCGTTTCTCTTCCCCCAGGTCCGATCCATTTGACAAGCATCCAGGAATACAATCTCACGCAACTGGCCAGTCTCGCGGAAAAGGTCGATATCGTCGGTGACGCCGGGGTCGTCGAGCGTGCCTCCAATCCCAGTCCGACGCCGTCCTTTACGCTCGCGGAACTTTTGTCCGGTGATCATGCGATAAACAATCTTCAAGCACTCGCCAAACTAGGAAACACTCTTGGAAATCAAGGTCAATTTTCATCTCCTTTTTAATAAAATTGTAATCTCCGTAAATGTTTCTTTTTAATTCAACCGACGAGTTTCTTTATGTATTATTTTTACTACAGACTTAACTAATGGAAGCAATAATTTGGTATTGAGAAGCGGACCATCTCCTGTTATCAATGACGCTTCCAATTTGGGACCCTTAGCTACAAACACATTACTGAATGGAGGATTTCAGTCCATTCCCACATCCCCATCACCCATATTGTCACAAGGTCCAGGTAAGATGAATTAATTTTTTTTAGATATCTCAAAATATTAATCAGGGTTTGATAATGACGGTAATACTTTATTTCTCTCAGGTGATGATATTATCGGGGATTCGATGCACATGTCTGGAGTAGTGGGCAACAAAATCGCTAAAATCAATGGCATGGCAAGTGGAAACTTCAACCACTCACGACCCACCAACTCAAAAGCTACTGCAATGCAAATCCGAAGCAAGTTCGGTCAACTTGGATCAAACAAAAGTCAGTTCAATTCACCTCACGGATTTTGTCTTGGCGTCGATGAAGACATCATAGTGGCTGATACAAACAACCATAGGATTCAGGTAGTTTTGTATTACTTCATTCATAGTCCTGTGATTTTCTAGTAGATAAACAAAAATGATATTCAATTTAATTTTGTTGAAACAGGTATTTGAGAAGAATGGAAACTTTAAATTTCAATTCGGACTGGCTGGAAAAGAGGAGGGCCAGCTTTGGTTCCCGAGAAAAGTTGCAGTGATGAGAAACAGCGGCAAGTTCGTTGTATGCGATCGAGGCAACGAGAGATCTAGGATGCAAATATTTTCTAAAAATGGACACTTCATGAGAAAGATTGCGATACGCTACATTGACATAGTGGCTGGTCTTGCGGTCACTAATCAAGGTCACATCGTTGCAGTTGACAGCGTTTCACCCACCGTTTTTATCATAAGAGATACCGGCGATCTCATAGGATGGTTCGACTGCAGCGACTACATGCGCGAGCCCAGCGATATTGCCATCCATGGTAAAGAAAGAAGTGCACTGTTATTATTTTCGGCCTCCTTTTATTGATTTTATGATGCAGTTTTAAAAAACAGGCCAAGTTTATCGACATACATATTGGCGTATTGAACGTGCTTCAGTTGCATGGCATTGTACTTTTATGATTCACTTTTTATTCAATTTTGTATTCACTTTCAGGTAAAGAGTTTTTTGTTTGCGACTTCAAAGGACACTGCGTGGTCGTTTTTAACGAAGAAGGTCGTTATTTGCGACGCATCGGATCGGACAACGTGACGAATTTCCCCAATGGGATAGACATCAGTGACGCTGGTGACATCCTGATCGGGGATTCTCACGGCAATCGTTTTCATGTTGCTGTTTATTCAAAAGAAGGTACTCTGATTTCCGAATTTGAATGTCCAACTGTCAAGGTAATTATTCTCACTTTTGAATTATATTCAAATATTCTTTTAAATCTATATCGTGCTATAATTATGATGAAATTTTTAGGTGTCACGTTGCTGTGGTCTGAAAATCACATCTGAAGGCTACGTAGTGACCCTGGCAAAAAACAACCACTTTGTCCTCGTCCTGAACACCCTGTACATAATTTGAGGTGAGATCAAAGCGTCAACAACTTCATTTTAAACTTGAGATCGCATTGCGTTACTACTGTTTCTCTCTCATTGTAATTTTACGTTATGTTTTCATATTCTTTGACGATTTTTTTTGTTTCCTAATCTTAGATTGAAAGACCGTTTTCGTATTATAACCTGCGTATTTCAAAGTTTGAAGAAAAAGTATTATATGAAAAGGCAAAAAAAAAAGATTAAAAATATGTACCATACGCTTTTGCTCTCAACGAAAAAGGTTAAGGGCGTCATAAAAGTAGGCCTATCTTAAGCAATAGACAAAAGAAAAACGTTTAATCATAAGAAGTTGCAAACAATCTGCATCTGTACATATACTTGAAGGACCGCGTGCTGCTAAGCAGAGAAGTCGAGCGAAAGAAAATTAAGAGACGAAATGACCATCGATGTTGATTCAGCGGCTTTTGTGTTTGGTAAACTGCCAAAGTAATTTTACGAAAATGAAAAAAAAAAAAAAGACAAAAAACGATAGTGACGCGTGCGTCACACAATTACATCAGTATTTGAATTACATTCGTTAGTCAAATTAATCTAGTCTTTGGTGATTGTCGACGTTTATCGTTTTGCAATGTCGCTTTTTGAGCACTAGAAAAAAAGGCTTTTGTGAATGACTAACATTAACAGCGGTGTAGCAACGGTCACCTCTCTTTGAGAGACTACTTGGGGATAACACTGTCAACATCGTGACCAAAATTTTATCACTATACTTCATATATTCATCATTTTGATTATTGATTTTTGAATGATCATTTCAGAAATTTTACTCTTTAAAGCGACATATGAAGCCTGGTTTGCTTATAAAAAAACTTCAAAAAAGAATTTTATTTTTTTTTAAAGAAAAGCAAGTTTCACATCTCGCCATGACTATTCGAACTTTGAAATAAATTCCAGCCGAGTTCATTTTTTAAACCAATAAAACAATCAACATACATATTTTTTCAATGAAACTTTGACAACAGTGTATCCTTCCAGTCCATCTCCTCGGGCCTTTGTTACTCCACTGCACATTGAAGCGAGTCGATTTTTTTTAAACTGGGAATTCTAATAATGATAAGAGGGACAAAAGATATTATAATATATATATATATAAATATATAAAACTGTAAAGACGGTCACAAATCAAGGCACTGCCTTCAGAAATTGACACGTCTCGGCAGATGTTTGAGCTTAGTCAATAAACATGTTCCTGATTTTCTCTGCGTTCGTTCCATATCGTAGGTTCGCGACGGCCCTCGATCGTCTGGCATCCGCAAATATATTGCAAGTTTTTTGAAATCAAATTGATCGCGCCGCGAATTTCACACTTGCTCCCAACTTATCGTTCAAGATGTAGAAACAGAACGCGCGTAATGATTACAATATATATACTCAGGATGCTTTATTTATGATCCGTCTTTGAAAGAAAAAAGATTAAAAAAAACAAAAAAAACTCACACATATATATTATATATATTACTTATATAAATGCGTGTGGATTACTAATTCGTGGTGCTAGCGAGCGTTATCCTGGTGGGAAACCTTTGTGGATGTTAACTGTCGGTCGTGTCAAAAAACCGCACGAGAAAGAATGTGTTTTGGGCGATTATATTTACCACTGGTATCTTCGAGGATACCTTTCAACTATACAAGGGAGGAAAATTTAAATGTAAAGACAAGAAGAAAAAACTTTGCGAGATGAAGAAAATGTTTGCTAAATAACTCTTCTATTTATGTAAGCCACGCGATATTTAAGCATACGAAAAAGAAAAAGAACGAAATAACAAAAATTCATAACATAGACATATATATATACACACATTATATAGAAACACATATTTTGTAGGATCGTTTACATAATCATCAGCCTTATAAACGAGAACTCGAATTCATGCTAAACAATTTGGTGATTCAAATTAAACGTTGAAAATCTTTTTCATAACTTTCGATAATGGCCGTGAATTTTGAATTCTTCAAGAGACAACACAAAAAAATAACAAAAAAAAAAAAAAGAAAACTGTTCACAGGTTTTTTCATTACTCTGTTTTTTAGAGCGTAATTACTAAAGTTACAAGCACTCTTGCCATACCAAACGCTATTTAAAAAAAAAAGTAATTATAAACAAAGTGTATATTGCATCGCTAATATATACATTATTAAGATAGTATATATACATATATATAAATATATATATTTACACGCGGTTTTTGCAAGCTGGCGCATTCGCCAGGCTTCTCAAAGCCGACAAAAAAAAACAATACCGACAAATATTAGTATTATCTATCCGGACTCGCGCCAGGTTAAACGGCATTTGAATATTAAATGTCCAGACGAAAGTCAAGCTCAAAGTTCATTGGAATGTATATTGTTTCGACAGTTTTGCGCAGTTCGGTCCTCGCTTTAACCGGGCGCCGAGTCCGGGTTGCAACACATCCTCTGGACGATTGAGCGTGCGAATGTTCAACAAATTGTGTCTCAAAGTTCGAGCTGCGGATCCGCGAACCATGATTTTTGCGAGACTTGTCAAATCATTTTTTGCATTCTTACAATTTCAAAATATGTCGTGCAAAGCCTATACAATTTCAAGCTAAGCAGAAAGAGCTATCGTCTAATATCACTAGAAATTTTAATTTTATATTCACAAATTGAAATGCGACAGCAAACAAAAAAAAATAAAAAATATTGAAAATGACAAAAAAAACAAAAAAAAAAAAAAGACATAAGATATAAATAATAATTCTGAAAGATTTTAGTAGCGATTAGCAGAGTTATATAAATGCCTGTGATAATAGTATCGTCAGGGTAAATTTAATAATACAAAAAAAAAAGAAAGAACGGGATGAAGAACTAGTGAAAAAAAATGTCGGTGAAAAGTTGACGGGGAACTCGGCTGGCAACCGCCCTTGTGAGATTCGTGTTTTGACGCACAATGACGCGCGTAGCCAGTCCCGAAAACGGAGATATCCAAAATAAAATTTAGCGTATACATTATATACCAAGCGAGACCGCGGATTTCACTTCGCCAATCATATTTCTAAGGAGGGAATGTCACTCGTTTACGAAAAAAAAAATTATATTTGAACAAAAAAAATAAATAAGAAAAACATGATGGGATATAAACTCGAATGACCATTGAACGAGAGGGTCTTTTACCTCACAAAATTATATTGCGCTCACCTTATATATACTATGTATATTTGGATATTTTAGTATATAGAATTTACTCTATTTACATATTTTTATCTGTGGAAGACTACTTGGCTGATTTAGGCCGCTGTTGAAATTCACCCCTTATTTGCCTTGATGTTTAAATTACAATAATATTTAGACAAAAAAAATTGAAATACTAAGGAGTGGGAAATATTGATAACAAAAAAAAACTATATATATTGAAAAAATGAAAAAAAAGAAAAAACCAGAAACAAGCAACAATGTGGATTACTCGTTACGTAAATGGTAATTGTGATAGATTTTTCGATGATTTTTACAATCTCAAAAGTCTCGTTATCGTAAATATTGTATAGTACATAGTCACACTTTGCGTAACATATACATTACAAAACAACAACAACATAAAACTATAATTATTATATATACACAACATATGTATACTCTGCTTATATCCTTCGATTGTCCTTTTGTTTTTGTTTCTTTTTTTCTTTTTCTCAATGGCAAAACTCACGTCCAGGCGCGATTACCTCGACGTGAGGCTTTGCTGGACAAAGAACCAACTATATCCAAGAGACACAAATTGAACAATTCAAAGTCATATGCGAAATCTTCCCTCGCAAAAGTGCAGGCGACACCTTTTGTTGGCTCTCCGGACCGGGAATAAAAAACAATGTTAGCCTACGGTTAATCATAGTCTTCCTAGATTTTTAATGAGATTCGAAATGCGAGCAGAGCGCCACCTGGCGGAGCGCACAAACGATCCGCCAGGGGGCGCTGCTCGAAGCTCGCATAGCATTTTTTGTGTTTTTTTTTCTTGTGGAAACCCTCCGCGCGTGACCTTTCTGACATTGTACTTGTGCGTTTGACTGGTGTGCGTGTGTCTGATGAAACAAAAAATTATCATTATTTTTGTAAGGGATACTTTGCGATTTCCCCGCAGCTATATTATATATTTTGTCGATATTTAAACGGTTCGTCCAGACGGAGTTGCGGTGCCGCGCGTCTGCGTTATATACCTAAAGCGCAATCTCCTTAGTTGTCTATCTCATTAGTCGCTTAATTTTACACTGAATAATTTATACATTTATAATCTCCCCCCCCCCGCCCCTCCCTCGTCACCTCCCTTTTTGTCAATTAATTTTTTTATACTTTTAGAATTCTCTCTTTTTGAAATGCGCGCGATTTTTAAATTCTATTGACGGTAATAGTGACTCTAAAATTGCTCTATATATTTTATTATCCAAAGTCAAATTGATATATCCGAGAGTATCGTGTTGATGTTGGTTTATATTAATAAAACTCAAACGTTTTTTTGTTTGACAAATGAAAACGTCTATGAAAGAAAATTGTCAATCGATATAATATATACGATTAAGAGAAATTGTTGCTCAAAGAAAAAAAAGGCGATCTTATGTTATTTTTTCACAAAAGTACAAATTCGATAATCAATGTGATAAGACGGAATATCAAAATTCAAGTTTATTATTTTTATATTTAATCGTTTAATATTGCATTATTTAATATTTAACCACAAATTAGAATTTAATTACTAATGATTGTTTTTATTAAGTTATTAGTATTTAAGACTAACAAAAAACAAAAATTTTTTGTTTTTTCGAGACTTTTTTTTTTGTTACATACAGGTTTATATTATTTTTTAGCAAACTAAGTATCAAAACCAAAATTTACATGCTCACTACCAATCCAGTACAAATAGACACGTGTTAAGTTTCTAGTTTAGCGTTTACCAAACATTTATTTATAGTATATATTATGGATAATCCAACCCTGACGCATTGCACCGCGATTCCGCACTCGCATTTTTTCGCACGACGCCGTTTGTGAGTACTTGTTCTAAACGAATGTATCTTAAAAAAAACCGATCCCCCCGAATTCGATGCTGCGTATTGCTTGAATTTTGTATTCGGCGTTTCCTGTTCTCTTTTTCTGTTCATCCTTCATTTTTATATTACTTTATAAGCATACGATTAGTTTGTATTTTTACGATGTAATGATATTATTGTATTCGTTTTCACACGTTGTGTTTTATATTTTACCTTCTAGGTTGTATCTGTACCGCGTTGTTGAAATCAAAAGTTCCATTTTTATTTGCGAATTAAAATTATGATTTGATGTTCAAAGATATTTTTGAAAAAAATAAAAAAAAAAAAGATTAAAAATTTTGAAAAAGACCAAAAAAATATGAGCTGGCATTGACTGAGGTTATTTTTTGTTTAAGCTGCTTTTCTTTTCTATCTTTCTTTTTTTGTATTCCTTTTTTTCCGTTCTTTTTATAATATACTTAATATACAAGAGTGATATCACAGTTACGTTTAAAGCGCATTCCATAATCGAAGCGTCGTATTTGCAAGAAAAACATTATTTGATGAGATACAAATATTCACACGTTAACAAATACTATTGTATATGTAGATAATAAGCAAGCTGAGACAAATTGTGAGATGATATACGGTAATTTGTATATAGGGTGTACTGATTTTTATTGTGTACCTTTATTTATTGATTCTATTGTTCTTTTTTAATTTACTTTCTGTTGGTACGAAAATAATGTTTTTCTTCCTCTGTCTCCTTTTTTTTTCCTTCGTATACATGTAATTGAGTTATGTACGTAGTGCCAAATGTTGATAAGAAATGGTAGTTTCCGATTATATTATCAATATTGTAATATTTATTTCACCTGTACGTTTTTTTTGTTTGCTAAAAGGGAAGCGTCTCTAGACCAACTATATAGTTTGAAAACAAGAAAAAATTGAAAAAAAAGAAAGATAATAATATATAAAAAAAACTAAGATTCAAAATGTTACATAATTAAAGCCCTTGATTAGTCAGTACAAGTACAAATATTCAAGATGTATTCTACTGTTAGATCTTAAGGCAATAGAATTATACGACGTTTGTCAGAACCTTGTTTCATTCCTCCATTTATGATTCTGTTTCGACCAATTTTACTTAACAAAAAAGACAATGTGAAAAGTTAGAGAAACAAAAATGACAAGTGTGTAAGCTTGATTATTCGATGAGACACTTTATTTACATATCAAGTAGGCGACCATTCCACCGATTGGTATACCGATTCGTGTTATGCCAATGTGCTTTTATTATACACATTATAAATCGCATAATTTTTCAAACTCGGACTCGTTGGTGTCAATTTCGATTTCATTTTATCCCACACGGGCTTCGACAATTATACAATTAATAAAAACCAAAATGAAAGAACAAGTTTAGCGTGTAAACGTTTGTTTACGTCGAAAGAAACAAATTTATGTGCTGGAGCAAAAAAAACAACTGATTGTATTGTATACCAATACATTTGTAAATGGCTTGCAGATGTCGTCGATTGTGATTTGTTTTGTGATGGGACACCAAAATTTCTCAAAGTAGTCTTTATATAAAAAAACAATGCAGTTCGAAATTTCACGTTGTGATATAATTAACTAACTTTTTTAATACAAATATACTTATATGTGTGTATACGTAATAGGGAATAAGCAATGCGTTGATAAGAAGTATTGAGAACAAAATTGCAAACTTTGTGCTTTCGGTGCTAAAGTCTAGAATTGTGAATTCGTTAAATTCTTGAAAGTCAAATTCTTATGGTTAAGAGGTATTTGTTTTAATATCTCTAAAGTCATATTTCTGTCATTCAACTCACGTATAATTATACATTTCAATGAATATAAAAGTTATACATATTTATAACAAAAAAAAGGAACAGCTTATTGAAAGCAAAACTTTAGAGTTAAATTTTTTCTATTGCAACATATTTTAGATGCATATATACATATATTTTTTGACGTTTTTATAAATTATTAATGAAAACATTTACAAGCGGAAGGGCAAATTACACAACATTGTATTTAAAATGAAAAGGAAAATGGAATCCCAACAAAATTTGTGATAAACAAACAATTGTTTGAACAAATTCGCCAATTGTCCTCGTTTGTTTTGTTTTGTTTCTATTTTTGCTACTAGAATTGTTCAGTATATTTTCAAATTATTATATTCCATCAAGTTTAATGGAAACCACTAAATTTAGTCGTTTTACTTGTTGAAAAAAAAAGCATTTTATATAAATTATCATGACACATTTTTAAAACTTTTCAAATTTATAGTCTTTAAGGTATACTTTTAGCGATTAAGAAAATGAAGAATTAAAATAATCGTATTGTTTGCTAGTCAAAGGAAAAAAAATCGAATTTACAATTAATCATTAAACATAGTTAAGTTTTATACTAAACATAATTATAAAGTTTATAAAATATTATATATATTATACATACGCATATATATTATAAATGACAATTTCTTCAATTGATTCCGCGTAGTCGTTGGATTTATTGTTTTTTGCTCAAAATTTGTCTATACACCTTACATCGCACTCTGCATTGCAAATTGTTGATTGTCTTGAAATCGTTTTCAACAATTCTACGACATCCGCAAGCCAACATTTTTCCTATAACGCAGCTGATGGTAATTTTACATCATTGTTCGGATCGTTAACTAACTATACGTTCGTTCATCGTCATTTCAGTCGCATGAAATAAAAAAAACCTAAACGTTGAAATAATATACAAAAAATATAAAAATAAACATAATAATTCAAAAAATATACATATATTATTTATATATATAAAAAAAAGAATGAGAATAGTACAACTGATGGAAAGAAAGAAAATTGTATTGCAATACGGAGAGCCTATATCTTATATATTTTTTATATGAATGATCGGAAGTTGAAGAGTCAAAAGATGGCGGGAATGAAAGAATAGAATTGTCTGTTCGGACGTATATTGAATTAGAACTTGAAGCTATCATGGAGTTAATTCTCAGATTCTACGGATAAAAGTAATAATCAAACTTTGTGTATTACAAGTAACAAATTCTTTCTTCCGGCAGCTAAATTAGGATCTCGATGATATATTGCAAAACGAATTTGAATTTTTGTAACGCATTTTCCTCGTGATTTTATGAGTCGACCTTTTTTTACAAGCGCTGTTTGATTTGTTTAGACAATTTAAGGGCCTTTGATTCCGGCGCAATGTATTTATAATGTAAGATTTTACAATTGCTCTTGAATTTTCCCCGTTGTCCAAAGTTCATTGAGGCTAGTCTGTGCAACTATCTGAAGAATGCAAAAGGGTCTCATCTACAAACCTTACAATTAACATTTTATTTGTCCAATGAAAGTCAGATTTTTTGTCTATCATATTATACTGATAATATACACATGTACTAAATACCAACTATATAAACTGTATCTACAACTTTCGTTTCCTTTTTATAAAACGACGAAACATTATAAGATGATTAACGTTTATTGCATTACACGTATACATCACGCATCCATATATACAACAAAAAAAAAGATGAAAAAACATGACAAATGATGTATTTTCATTTTTACTCTAGCTGGGTTTATGATAAAATGCCACTGACATACGCTGATGTCAAAAATCATAAAAAGGTTTTTGAACATGAAAAATCAATGACTTATTTCTTCTTCCTATATATCTGCTTTGCAAATAAAATATTTTTGGTTTAAGATATTATAAACGAAGGTGGCATTTTATTGCAGGACCGAGTGATGCAATACTTAAAACTGAAAGTACTTTATAATGGGACAGAATTGTCACATAAACGTACCTTAGAGTTATGAACATGTAAATGAAAAATACATTATATTTGAAAATAGAAGAGTGTCTGAACAGCAGGGTATGTCACGCGCGTGCAATTGGTGCAGTTTAATTATACACAAATCAGCTCAAAGAGTCACTTAGAGAGGCGTTTACTAACTTTCATCATTATTGAAGTTGAATTTATTATTTTTAATATAAATATAAAAAATAAAAGAAACAAAGATAATATTTATAGTATTTATATATGGACTGCATGAGTTTTACGCGTGTAACGTGCAAGAATAAGCTTGTTTGTGACAGCATATCATATACATATACAAAGATTCAAATTGTTGCCATAATTGTCAATTTGATGACTCTGTCCTATGCTAAGGTACTCTCATGAACGAACCTATAAACAATCTATAATTATAATGCTGTTTTTTTTAAAACCTTGTAGAGTCGTATGTTTTTGTGTGCGCATATAAATTGCAATGCAATAAATAATAATTAACAATAATATTGTGATGCTCACAAAGCACATATACATATACATAGTTACATTTACCAAAATTAAAAAAAAAAACAACTTTTTAAGGACTTCATGTGATTTTCGAAAATTGTTATATTTTTTATTTCCTGCCAATTGTTTCATTTGTAATGTTGTTCTTTGTTCATTTTCAATAAAGTATGAATAAATAAATATTTCCCGTATTGTTTTTTCATTTAATCCAGTTTTTGCGATTCAAATGTGAAAACAAATTTTACATTGTTAAATCAATTTGATTTTCAACTGAATAATTTTCTTTTATACTTTGCTTTACACTTTAAATAAAACTTTTGTTAATTCACTTTTGAATTAATTTCAATTATTGTTTATTAAACAAAGTTATTAGTCGAAGGTGGCCAATTTAAATTTATTATTTAAGCAAAAATGTATTTTTGACTTACTCGGTTTGAATCCACCGTTGCAGATCGGCGACTTACCTTTCAATGATCCCCCGTTGCGATCTGTTATTTTCCGAAAATTCCTAAGGTCACCTTGATCTATTTCCGTTGACATCCTTCAGGATCCGTTGGTATGGTCATCCTAAATTTGGCACCAGTTTTTTTTGTAATTGTAACCCGATCTCATCTTGACCTTTAACACTTTGTTCACTTCCATATTGTCCACATTGTCACATATTTAACAAACACACCATCATTTACTTGTTGTTAAAATTAGAAAAACAATAGTGCTTTTATTTCTGCGATTCAAATCACATTATTTCACGAAATATTACGGGGGAACCCGAAGATGTGGCAATATGTGTGCGAGAATTCGCGCCAACGAGCGTGGCGCCATCTTGACAGAGTCGCATTCCGGACGCTACGCACCAACGACTTAACTCACACACGATTTGCACTCACGATCGCGCGGAAATTCGCGCCAACGAGCGTGGCGCCATCTTGACAGAGTCGCATTCCGGACGCTACGCGTCAACAGCTTACACTCATAGACACACGATTCGCACTCACGTTCACGAGTAATTCACACCTCAACAACTTTTCGAAAACGATTTATTCTGGTTTCAAAAAATTGCAAAACAAAAACACAATAAAGTTCGACATTGTTGTGACTTCGACAATATCAGTGTTATTACATTTCATCGACAATTAATACAGTGTCACATTTTTTTCTAAAGTAAAGTAATATTTTTTATCATAGGTCTCAACGGTATAATTTCGTATTCGCGTTCGCAACGCCATCTTGGCAGTCTTACCCCTGACGCTGCGCGCCAACGACTTATGCGCACTTACGACCGCGATCGGTTTATAGGACGTACGGGGGATGTTTTATCTAAACCAAAAACGCGTTGTTTCTCAAACGATAAATTCAGACTCGGTAACAATAAAAAATTATGCCACCGTAAATAATGTCAAGGTCAAAATAATTTTAAACAAATAATAGTTGTTTTCTATGTAACTCTGTTTATATAGCAAATATATATCAAATTACGTCTTTCTGCGAATTCAACGTATCAAATAACATTTTTCGAGAAGTCAAGTGAGAAAATGTTACCGCGATGCATTAAAATAATGTTTTACATTATTTTGAACTTGACCCTTGATCAACAATGTTATTTCTTTTGTTTTTTCGATGTTTCTGTTTGTATAAGAATTTGAATTCAACACAATCGTATCGCGGCGCGTCATTCAAGATGGCGGCACCATAAGCCGGAAAGTTTTTCGCGCCAACCGAAGCCGGGCAAAAATGAAATTTAAACGCGCAAACTAAACTATTATTGTTTGTTGTTCATAATGTCAAATGAATATAAGATAATTTAAATAGTGTACAATTAAGTACAAAAGTGAAAACATTGTCGATGAGGCGATACTTTTAGGACGGCGAAAAAGGACAAGGGAGTCGGATTTTGCTGGCCAGCTGATGAAGGTGACCTTAGGATGCATCGTTGAAAAACAGATCGCAACGGGGGATCATCGAAAAAAGGTTTGTTAAAATCGCACCGATCTGCATTGTTTGGATCGCCGAACTGAGTGAGTTTTATAAAAAAAGCATCTTTTTAAATTCATCGTATTGTTTAAAAATTTTTTTTTTTTCATTGTTATTTCTAACACTTGTTCATATTTTTTTGTATGGAATATATTTTTGTTATTTCAGTTTTATGTCATTTTTTAAATTTTGTTTTAGTTCAATTTTTTGTTTATGTTTTATTTGCTGCTGCTTCATTATTATTATTTTGTTTTTAAAGACAAGACTTCTGAATTAAGCGAACGATTTGCTAAGATAGCGCGACGTTCGTTATAATTTGACGCGCGAGACTTTCGGCGTTTTCGGGATTTATCTTTGTAATTCGCTAAAAGGTGTAATTTTAAATATGCAAACAAAAGTGATGTACTTCTGTTAGTGTTAATAACAGACGATAGTGTCGTCAACTCAAAGAGGCCGGGATGGACGCACGTGTCAAACGCGATGGAATCGTCGTGGATGGGAGACCGATTGAACCAGGTTCTGAAGCCACCTTG
>JAQQRF010000404.1:0-68646 GCA_030523145.1 Trissolcus brochymenae
TTTACTTTACGACATTGAATTTTAGCAATAAAAAAAAATATTGTTGATCATTGGGCACATGGGGATTTATAGAAAAAAAAAAAAAAAAAAAAAAAAAAAAAATTTCCAAAATCGCATAACGTGAAAAAAAGAGCTGTGCCATTGACCAAATATTGCTTGGTAGAATATTGTCTTTTTTGTAATATCCTGCTTGTATTTTTCTCTTGATGCGTTATAGGAAATTTTTTTTTTTTTTTTTTTTTTTTTTTTTCTATAAAACCCCATGTGCCCAATGATCAACAATATTTTTTTTTATTGCTAAAATTCAATGTCGTAAAGTAAAGAAGCAATAAAGCATAACAAAAAGTCTTATATCGTGCAAATGGTGTCATAATGGCGTTGTAACGAGCACACAAAGCGTCGCCTTTATTCTCCGAAGCATCGGTTTCGGTGCACGAGAGTAATAAAAAGCGAAAATATTTTCATGAACGTTATCAGAGGCGGCGGGCCACCTCAACTTGGAGCGATCATGCACGTCGTGCGTCGCGCGATTTAATGTGGGCGTATGCGTGCGTTATTATAGCTGCGAGATGAATTTAATGCTTACGCCCAGCGGTGCGATTGCACGCGTTATGCGATCGCTCAGGAACACGTGACCGCGATATCCGGCCAACGACCCGTTAACACTCACGTTACGTGATTACTTGTTTATGTTCCGTGCATCATTCTCATTGTTTTTAGACTCAAGTGTATTATTCCTCGTGTGCATAATCCGTATGGCATTTTCTTACTTTTATCTCAAATTTCAGCTGAAACTGGTTGAAGTTTAAGGTGAACTTTTTTAGAAGAAGGAAAACACATCAATTGAATGAAGAAAATTAGAACTTGAAAGTGAATATTCAAGTTCCAAAAATTGAAGGATTTTGTGAAATGTGAACATCTTATGATTTGATCGTGAGAAGTAGTATAGATTAAATTTTATCTGACACGAAACAATGAACATGCTTTAAATGCATATCATCATTTGTTAGATCGAACAACGACCTGTTATGTGTAATTATGTTAGACCATGCTGTAATCTTGTTTACTGCCGCCTATGAATTGGAACTCAATTGTTCTTATCAGATAACTCGTGCATGTATGCAGTGAAAGCTATATAAACTCCGAATATGACGGAATTGTCAAATTTAGCAGTTATCGATTGTATTAAACTAAAAGAAAAATCTACGTCTTCGTAGTTTTGTTAGCTGTAAAAAAAAAAAAAAACAAAACAAAAAAAAAACAAATTGCTGTATCAACATTTTTTTTTCTTGATTGTATAGTAACCATTATGAGCCAATTTTTTTAAGTCAGCTGTTTTCAACTGATAACACAAACTGAGTGGGCACGATGAAAAATTTTATCGCATAAACAATAACTGATGATGTAGAAGCCGACTTCTTCCTATTGACATTTAATAATGACTCTCTTTATGATGTGTATGTCTCTTCTCCGTGAGATAAACTCAACTGAAAAGTGTGTAGATGGTGGATGAAAAAAAATGGTGGGCAGCTTCAGAATTTTTAGTGGAAATACAATTTTTAGTTTTTACAACAGATTCGAACTCATCTCGGGGTGCTTGTTTGAAGTGAGTCCCTTTGCCTCTCACTATTGAATCCAAATAATCACATCAGAACAAGTCCTCAGAATACTACAAATTAAGATGAAACCGCGAATCTGCTATAAAAATTGTAGAGCATTTTTTATCAATAATTACAAACAAAATGTTGCAGATTCAAGGAACCTGAGTTTGTAATAAAAAATTCGGGTTTCTATTAATCTTTTTTGAGTTGCCACCTGTCCCAACCAAAGAGGGTGATTAAAAATTTGACTGAGATTCGATCGTTTCCTTACCTTTTGGACACCCTGTACATATCTACAACGAATATAGCGTGAGATATCTCTCTCACGTACAAATGTGAGAAACTTCCCCATTAGATAACAAAAAAACGGAAAAACGAAAAATGCGCGACCCTCGGCGTATATAGTCAATTTGCGACAGAACCAAGGTTAACGTCTCATGACGCCAGACTGCTCTCGCGGGCGGTGGTACTCACAATCGGCGAGACGTTTGCCTATTTGTGCGTCGCGCACTTAATCTTCTCTCTTTAACCGGGCATTACAATTGTTTACTCCGAGTGACAGGCGGCCGTCGTGCGACACATCGCCGCGAACAAACCTCAATAAATACTGCGTCAGATGTTGCTGCTCGATAAAAGAGACGTTCCCGCAGAAGTGCCCCTGATCGTGAATCAGATTTCTCCTTTATATGAAACAAAGCTCTAGGTGATACGCAAGTGGAGGTCGGCGAGATAGAAAGACCGCTCATACAAACAACTTAACATTGTCGGGGCTCGTGCATCGGTGGAGCGCGTGGGACGAGACGCACCGCGGCACATTTTTTGTCCAGCCCGCCGTGATATACACAAAAAAAGTTATGTAGGCGGAAGTCAAGTGCACTCAAAACCTGCACATATTTATTTATTTATTTTTTTTGTTTTTTTTTTTTCATATTTCCGATGATGTGTAATATGACTCAATTTAACATCCAAAATTTGATTATTGATATCTTTTAATAAATATAATTTGGACTGTATTAATAATTATAATTTTTTTTTTTCATTTTATTCAAAAACTTTCTCACGAAAAGTTTTCCGAAAAAATTGTTGTCGATTTGCAAACTGCCGCACGCCCATCAGCTACGCCATAATTTAATGCGAAATTATACTATAAAGGCGAACAGATTGTTCTCACAATATAATCGAAATGCAATTTTTTCTCGCGAGCGCGCGCACACCCGAGTTAATACGATTACTTTCGATTTACATAGCGCGTCAAATAACGTGTTATTTGTCAACGCAAAACATGTAAATTGCCGGGGTCGTACATTACGTTCATTCTCGTTATTATAAATGTGACGAAAAACGACACGCTTACGTCACGTATATAACGTACGATCGACACACAAACCGCCGGGAGTCCAAGGCGAGTGCCGCTGCATTTGTTCGTGCCGCGTTTTTGTCACAGATATAACTCTTCCGCCGAGTTATACAATCGAGGCAACGTGATCTGGTGTCAATTTTCTCAATACTAATATTAGGTTATCGCAATTCATTCGAAAGTCAAATAGTTTTTATGGGATTTCGCTTTTTTGTGTAATAAAATCTGATTTTATTAGTTAATAATATCAATATCAATTTTTATTTTGTTGTGAAAACTAATATTTGTACAGGTACATTGGGACACTGTACTTTTTTTTTTTTCTAATAATATTAAAAGTTATTATAACTATAGCAACTATAACTAATGAAAACATAAAAATTTTATGAATCAACGAACGAGATGAGAACTCTTGATCTTCGTTGTCCTTACATAACTCACTTAAGTTATAGCTAACACAATAAAATGACGTGTTTCAGAGCCATATAGTGGCTTTATAATCGTTGAGATAAACAGCTCACGCTTTTTTGTTCAAACAACAAAAGTATATTTATAAAGAGCGAGCGACTGATTGAAATGTTGCATTGTGCCGTGCGTTATAAACGTGTTTGATTTATCCGTCAGATCCGATAATGTTCTGCGTGCATTTAAACGGCTGCCAGTAATATACTTCTCAGCAAATCAAAGTGGCTGAAAAAAAAAAAAAAAAAAAATTTTTTTTTCATTTGCTCTGAAATGAAATGCCAGCCGATAAATAATAAAATCTAATGCGCCCGTCACACAACGCTTCGCCTGTTACCAATGCTTATTTATTGTATTAATTGAAAATGTTAATTGAGTCGAGTTGCTGGATTTGACGGCAACTTTAATGACGTCGAGATGGCTAATTCGTTCCGTCTTGAAAAGGTCGCCTTGTTCTGAAATTAGCATTGTACGGTGACCGATGCCGGTTGCAGAGAATTTTATTGTCCCACTGCCTTTCTGAGTGGTTTCATTATTTTAATTGGAATTCGATATCATTTTGATTGGGACCGGTACAAGAATTATTGCGAAACTTTATTTCGTTCGGCGGTTCATAAATGATTCGTCATTGCTTCAATTTGGCAAAGGTGATTATACAATTTTAATCTCAATTTTAAATTGAGATTAATTTTTTTTTGTTTGCTTCTTTCTGTATACAATCGTTTACAAATTTTGTCGCACGGTTATGTAATCGTTTAATTTTTTTGGCAAGTCAGTTAGGATATAAAAAAAAAAAAACAAACAAAAAACAAATTATGCAGATTTAAATTGTTTTTAATCAACGGAGCATTATCTCATTTAATTTACAAATTGAAGTTAATTGAAAATGATTAATTGTATATCAACATGTGGATTTTTACTACAATCTTTTGCTAATCGTAATAAAAATACGTGTAAAAAACAACAGATTCATCTGTGTCGTGCGTTTCTACTGTTTGCTGCCACTGATTCTTAATATCTTTGGACTTCCTTCAATACGTCGACCGATCGACGATCACGCCCACGCTCCCACGTGTGCGTCGTGAGACTTTGGCGACGCTGTCTATCCACCTTGGCTACGTTACGCAAGCCAAGCGACGACGCTTGGGGGCACTCTCCTCTCTCGAGACCTCACAGTCTGTGGGACTCCCCTCGCAAATGAAAAACAACGAACAGCCAGCGGGGAGCGGGTCGGAGGGGGCTCTCTCTCTCCTCTCGAGGACGACGTTCATGACTGCGACATCGTGGCGGCGGCTCTGTCCCAGTACTCTAGTACTATTCGAGTGATGGATCGCGCTTGACCGCTTCTCTCGACAGAGAGGAGCGACGGATATTCGACAAGTTCAGACGTTGTTTACCTCACGTTACCGGTCACGTGATTTTTGTTCGAATGGCAGAAGAACGGCGACAATTTCTAATTTGGCTGAGGTGAACTTACAGTTTTTGCAAGTTCGAGTTTTTGCAAAAATTGTTTGTAATGTTTTCCAACGTTCGTTTCAAGTGAATGTGTATAATATTTTTTTTTTTTTTGCTCTCATGTTCTTGACTTTTTACTGGTTCTGGAACGTTACTTTTTTGTTGTTTTCATTTTTTGTTGTACTTTTTAGATTCAGTTTAAATATTTTTAGATGTAATTCGAAGTCATTCGTGCAGAGATTGTAAAAACAGGTTTACATACATTTTCATAACAAGAGACAATATAATATTTCAATTCATTTGAGAGATTCCAGCACGTTTTTCATGAGAAGCGATTTTAAAGCCAGATGATAAACGTTTTCGAGGTCTAAATTGAAATTTAAATGTCCTGTATCATTGATGCGAGCATTTCAAACGAAGGAAGACGTAATTTTTCGTTAACCAATTTGGTTGTTTAAGTCGGTATCGTCGCCTGGACGAAATAAATTCAATGAATGTGATTCATCGAAATTACCCAACACTCTAATTCAATTTTATATTGACATAACCCACTAATCGTCTACGAGAAAACAGATATCATGCTTGTTTGATCATTTTTGTACTTATAAAGTCATATTTAATTATTATTTGCTCGAATACTCGTTATTTTTTTTTTTTAACATGCTACACAGTTCGCTTCTTGGCATATTTGAATTTTAATTTCAGCTCGAAATAACATGCGAACATGAAATTAACATAGAGTGCATTTGAATAAGTAAATACGAATCCAATTTTCATACTCCATCATTTGGGTTCTTTTCAACATTTTTTTTTTATTCATCATTGCAATTGTTCGAAATTATACAGATAAAGTTCATGGTAATTCGTGTGGGAAAATTGTTGACGGTATATATATATTCACGAATGTTTATTAAAACGTCCAAATTAAATTTGAATTTCGTTTAAATTTTTTAATATTAATAACTGTCGATAATTTATTAAAACAAATAAATTCGACACGACCATAATAAAAATTTTTTGCAACGAGACGTATAATGCGATTGATATCTATCGAATAACAGTGCAACAATGATATCGGTTCTGATTTTTCATGTTAAGTCTTGTAGCTCGACCGAAGTTTTTTTTTTTTCTCGTAATTATCTGACTTGAAATCGGCGAACCGTGGCAAGCACTCTGATAAGGGTGCGCGGGGCAGCATCGATCGCGTCTGAAAGGTGTGAAAAATCATTCTCTATCGCGGAAATATAGAAACGCGTGTAAAAAGGCGGTGATAACACGCGAACCTAGTCGCACAATAAATTTGCATAAGTGATGGCGACGTAATGGAGCGCACCGATAAGCAGGTGTTTCGCAGATAAACATCTCTAACGGGCTACGTTGTGTCGGCTTTAATTGTCGTGCGAATAGTGACGTACGCCAATTTACCACCCCGTTTAATTCACTTTATAAAAAAATTTAAACATTCTTATCATTCGCTATAGGTATAAAAACGGTTGCATTCCTGCAAATTAGTTTTACTTTTTGTTCATTCTTGACATTTTATTTTTAAGAATTTGGTTTCAATTAATGAATTAGTTGAATAATTTACATAACACAAAAAGTTATGCATCACTATATTCAGAACCAGTAAATTTGAATGGAATATATACAAACATGTGGACTAAGAAATTCGTTAGATTCAAAATAGTGGTTAGTGCACATGACCCAGGCCGCGCGCAACCTTCATGCAGCGTGTCATTGACTATTTATACGACCAAAAGAGGAGGATGGGCGCACAAACGAGCGGAATGAAAGACAAAAGAGAAACAGCAACGACAAGGCTGTGAGAGACGAGCACGAAAGAATTGCATTTTGGATTACGAGGTTGCTTCTCTTTCTTTGAGCCGTTCGGCTTCGGCCGATCACGCGCCACCAGTGTTTGCTCTTCGGGGAAGTTTGGATATAAGGAATGCCGTTGCGATGAGAATGAAGAGCCCTCGAAAGGATCTGGATGACCTTTTCGACGAGGTATACGACAGCTTGAAAAGCCAATTCCCCATTAACAAATATCATCTTGTTTCCTTAGATTCAAAAATGGAATCCCTAATGTAGAAGATTGAAAAAAAAAAAAAAATAACATTCTCAACTCATGTTTACATGAACGAAAATCCGTTTTCAAAAGTTTCAATAGAGCGTTTCATTTATTTGATTTATTCTTTGAAAAAAGTGTAATGTTATTCTAGTCTCCATGGCAAATAAAAGTAAAGCATAAGAGAAGATAAAAATTATGTCACCGGATGTCGCAACGCGAATGCTTCATCAAGCGTAGCAAGATTTGCAAACACTTTGTAATGCGGTAACGTTTGATCGCGTGGGCCGGGTCGGGCCGTTAGCCTGGAGCGTGCGTTACAAAGCCTAGGCCAAGTTACGTGCAGTTCCGCCACCGTTACACTCTTGGCAGGCGCCGTATAAATAGACGTTATTCAAACGCATCAATCCGTCGCCAGGCATGGCTCGATTCGTCTTGCACCGATACACATGAGGCACGCGCTCGCACTAACAGATGTGATTCTGCGGCTAAGGACGAGCGATAGAAAAACCAGGCCTCTTCCTACACGCTGCGATTGACTAAAGTCATGATGGATTGAGGCGGAAACGAACAAAAAAAAGAGACAAAAACGTCCATTCATCATTCGAACGTATGAGCACTGGCTTTTATAGATGCCACTGCAACTGATAAGACAGCGCCGTCTAGGGTTCTGATCAATTTGCACTAATCGAAGTGGGACGAGATTTCAATGATTTTAATTACCCATATAGCGATGAATCGTCGACAATCAGTTGAATATGAGCCAGAGAAAATAAGTTTCTTTTGCAACTCTATATCGGTGTTAATCCTTCGTTAACCTGATCTCGATTGTGAGTGAATTGATGAATGGGATTATGTGTCTCCATTTTTTGTGTAATTAATTTTTCATGTTACAAAGGCGATTGCAGAAAGCAAGACGGACTTCGATTAGATTAGATCGGCTGTCGGGAAACGTGAAAGCGTCGAATCTTTTGATTTCAATTTAATGTCAATATAGTGGAACGAAAAGTCACGCCTAATGTCGCGGCTCGAGTGTCTATTTGTTGCCAGAAGATAGACGATTATTTACTTAGGGTGCCCAAATGGAATGAAATTAGACGAGCTGTTTGTTTACGGCGTGTTTCTTTTCAAATTTGTGATCAGGTTGTTAGCTGATCAATCCAAAAATGATTGAGATAGATAGAAAAATAATAAATCATTCAAAGTAAATTATAGTTTCATTCAGATTGTGTACATTTTTTTTTGTTTTTTCGTGTCATAGTTATTTTTTATTTTACAATGAAACCTCGATTGGTACTTGTCGATCGTGAGATGTTTGCAATCAAAGCAAAGCGATATATATTATAAATTGATTGCAGTTTATCAGTGAATTTATAAACTCAAGGGAAAAAAAAGTGTCGCTACAGGAGATGGAATAAATTATCCAATAATCAATTACTGTTTAAATCAGCGCGACTGTCGATCCAATAACTTATCAATTTCTACTTTCGTTAGATCATAAATAATCCAAGGATTGTAAATAATTCATTGATTATTTATCAAAAGAATAACATCAAGTAACGATGAAATTATTTTCATGATCTACATTGAGTATCGTCGAGTCCGATCGGCAACATCCGGGGAATTTCGCGTCGATCGGCCGATTTGATAGTGCAGCGGACTCTGAAATGAAGAGGTGATCGGCAGCAGAGCACACGCGCGGTGGTAATTGTGCTTGTGCAATGTCTTGACAATTAACATCTGAGAAAAGAATGATGGCGATCTATTAAGTGGGACCCAGCCGGCACCGACGTTGCGACTAATCGTTCTGCTATTCTTCCACGCACCCATATTACACTTCGTGTCATTATTGCAATTACTCATGTAATATTCAACCCGAACCTTAATAGCTTTGCGAATGGGGTTATTACAATAACAATAACTGTCAAATTAAATTGTAATTATTTAATGATTATCATTCTTGGTTCGTTAAAAATTGTTAATTCAATTTGACAATATTTTCTTTTTCTTTTTTTTTTTTTTATTTCAGAGGGTAGAAAAATGAATGATTGCAGTTTTATTTACGTATGGGATCATTAAGAGCTGTTCCGTAGATAAATCAAAATCGTTTATCCGAGCAGGCGATCAAAAAATAATCCAATCGCTTAAATGGGACATGTGCAATTTTTATCATCGCCAGCTGTCAAAACGGAATCGTCATTCGAGTCACGCGAAATTGCTAATGAATTGTCGCGCACAGGCCGTTTGAAAACTGCACACACCGAGTGCTTTATCGCGCTCGCGACAGCAACATTACGTACTGCGCAGCACGTTTATTTACCATAAATTGATAACCGGTCTGTCAATTATTCTTATTTATAAAGGCGGTATATGTGCGACGGCGTTATCACATAACGGCGTGGCTGAGATAAGATGCAGATACGACACATCGATGAAAGGTTCACGTTGCGTGAATTTAATTGCGATTGCGCAAACGAACATCGTTTCGAAAATAATATCCGTGCGCCTTTTTTTTTTTTTTTTTTTTTTTTTTTTTTTTTTTTTTTTTTTTTTTTTTTTTTTTTTTTTTTTTTTTTTTTTTTTTTTTTTTTTTTTTTTTTATAGAAAAAGTACATTAATTTTTACTATCATTTCTAACAAACCGTGTGACGATAACATCGAAATATAAATTTTAGTACGTTTAAATTGGGTAAAATTGTTAAACTGAAATTTGAAAAATTCAGCAAGATAACACAGTAAAATTTAGTGTCGGTTTTCTACCTGCGTATAGATATGTCTATGGTGAAACAATTTTCAGTCAAAGATTATTTTAGAATAACGTTTTTCAATAAAATGAAATTAACAAGTAAACGGAAGTAAATGGAAGAAATGAACTGTGATCTTTAAGGGACGAAATATTGAGATTGAAAAATTTGCATGTTACAGGGTGCTAGATTCAGGGATACATCACAACAAATTCACAAGCAATGGCAAGTCGATCCAACCAGAACGTTCCCAACGGTGGGAAACGCTAAGAATGTCGCGAATTCATCATCGCCCGCGACATTGCTCGGCGCGGGAGACATCTCGACAACTAATTCGACGCCTAGTCCAAGTCCGAGCCCAACCAATAGTCAACAAGTCACTGTAAGTTAACTTCTTCGAAAAATTATTCATTAATTTTTTTGTTTTTTCTTAATTTTGAACATCAAAAAAGTTGTTATAAACTTATATGAATTCTTTTTCTCTATTCTATCTTTTTTGAGCATTTTTCACTTGTTTACTTTTTTTTAATATTAAACTTTTTTGCATTTTAATTTCTTTGAGATTTCAAGTTTTTCTCGACGAAAGTTTGATTAATTTCGCGAAATTGGTTTAACCGTGAGGTAAATCTGGAGGATTAACTTTGTAACATAATCCATGAAAGGCGTTGCAACCCCTTGCGGTTCTTTGTCGATAGGCGAAATGGAAAAGAAACAAGGACGAGGTGTCCTTTGATACGTGCTTCCGACAGTGAGGAAACTCGTGTAACAGCGTATGTAGGTCAGGGGTTGACGATCCTCAGGTCCAACTTTTTGTTCCGTTCTAGAGGTACGGAATAACCAAAACTTTTTTGCACATAGGTAATCTGCGACAGAACGTGGACCGGAAACATTCTGATGTTACATTTTACTTATCTGGTCCAGAACCAATTTAAAATTTCGAGAAATGCCAAAGAAAGGTATTTCGATGAAATATTCGAAAGTTAAAGTTACTGGGCTGGAATGAATGTTTTTGGCTTTTTAAATTGATCGGAATATTACTAATGATAATTAAGATTTGATCTCAGAACTTGTTAAATTGTATGAGATTAATTCAAATGTTATATACCGTGGTTTATATCACAGCGGGAATAGTCGGCAAGAAAATGCGAACAAAAGTGTAGTCGGGAACATAAATTTTCATTTTAGCTCGTTCGCGAGCTAAAATGGTCCGTGAAAAACACAATTAGACGATATCATTTTACGTCAAAGATGGGCCAATTGGAGTCATAAAACTTCCATCTCGATTTATTTGCAAAAGAAAATTTCTGAGTCGGAATTGATAAAGGTGTTTAAAAAAAGTTCTAAAAATGATGATACTTTTGTTATCAATTTATTTCCTTTGATAATTACATTTGATAAATGGCACGTAAAGAGTTAAAAAATTGCCACTGACTTAGTACCAATGTTTTTATTTATTTATTTTTTTTTTCTACTCAAGTAATCTCACAAATCTTCACCCGCACAACTTTGTGCAAGATTCGAGATCGATATCTGCTCGTTTGAGTTTTGTCACGTGCGAGAGTTATTTGTGAGGCAGGGACGGGTTACTCGGAAGTCAAGCAGCCTGCCACTTGACTGCCAACGATTTGTTGTGCTCCGAGAAATTAGCGCGTAAACATACACGCAACCGACGAAAATTGCTAGCGCATGAAAAATTTTCCAAATTTAAACCGTGGCTTTGCGCGGTACAAAATTAGATCGCAAAGAAGTCAGTATTGATGGCAACTTTTGCAGGCCAACACTCGTGCCGTCTTTTGCGCTGAGAAGCTATCCAGAAACCATACACACTCCCTGCTTGAGCCGCGTAAATAAAACCGTGACTCGTGCTCAGCAGATGCTGGATTATTCTGATACAAATGTCGAACTGATATTTTTCACTTGTTTACATAATATGATGACTGTATGTATGTCAGGACTGTTCTCTATGAATTGGCAAAAAAATTTTAATTTGTTTATCAAATGATAATATCGTTAATAATAAAACAAGTTGATTATTTTTTGTCTATTTTCTTAAGTTTAAATGTAATTGAAATACGTCAGTTCAAACAAAGGTACAAACTTTTGTTTAAAAATGGTTTCTGACGCTGCAAAAGTAATTTTGTATACCGAGTGAATGAAAGCAATGTTTGAATCAAAAGCATGTTCGTGGTCGCATTAAATCTCAACTTTGAAACAAAGACGGACAAATGTCTTAAACTGGCTTCTCTTAACAGGCCCTTGGTTGGTTTATCTTTACACCCTCTGTATTCATTTCCGTTCATATAATCCTATTTGCTTTAATGCGCAGGAGACAAACTACCGTATATACATCATGTCTAGTTTTGTTTTGTTGGCAATATAATTTTTGGTTTCTGATTCGAAATTTTCAATGCTTCATAAAATGTAAAAAAAAAAGTCAAAACAAAAATTAATGCATTAACAGTCGGAGAGAAAAAAAAATTAATCGATTACTATCGTGTTGACATCATAATTTCGAAGACTAATTTGTTTTTGCGGAACATTCTTATTCACGTGCGATATATATATATATATATATCTCTCACGTCTGACACGTGAATGACACATTATTTTTCGAGGCTTCTCATTTTTCCTCGACGTTTCGATTCGCGCATTCATGAATCATTCGCAAATGGAAATGCCATTAACGATATAAACATTTATATAATAATGTACGGACTCATGATTACGTAACGATGCGTGCTACTTTATTGCCCGTGCACGACAATGCTCGCCCATATATTCTGCCACCAGTCCTTTTCAAATTTATGTCACATGCGATCGTGACAATGTTATCGATTCGTGCGGACAATGCAATATTATCGGTATACAAATTCTGTACCGCAACAACGATGCTCGAGATATACCGCGTGTTTCTTCTCGCATATCAAAATAACAAAAAATTGCTAATTCTGACTTTCTACTGACCATCCTTGCATTTCTTTTTATAAGTAATATCTCAAAGAGAAGCGCACTTTCGTGTTGAAAATGCTTGACATATTTCGTTAAGTGTTTCTTTTATTACATGTGGTAAATCAATTTGTATTTACGATTACAATTCTATAAGAAACTTATAGAATTATTGTGACACTCATATGAAATTGCTATTTTTATAAAAATTAAAATTGTTTTATAAAGATGAAATTGAAAATAAATAACCAAAAACAGATGATCAGTCATTTTGTAACATGTCAAATTGATAATTATTTTTAATTTTGATTGTAAATAATTTTGTTGAAAAGCATATTGAGTTGTTTTATAGATAAACGTTTCGAAATTGAATATGTAAGCGTTACAAGACGAAGAACAGGCGACTTTGAAACTGTCCAATATTGCTGGCTGACAATGAGCGATTGCAATACACCCCAAGAACAATCGAACGATGAGGATGTTCAAGCTCCACGATGCGGCGCAACTTTAGTTTATAGCGCGTAACGGGCGGGGATTGTTAAACCCACCTAGCATGGCTCATTGCTCTGCGAAAGCGCTGATAGATTTTCATTTAGACCTCACACCGCTACTGAAGCCGCCTGACCTAGAATCGCCACTCGAGAAAACGCATCCCGCTGAGTGTCACAATAAGCGAAATATATGTCCCGTGTCGCTCACATGCGACAACTCTGTTGATTTAGTTCGAGGATTGAACGTCTTGATAGAATCTGAAATGCGAGATGTTTTGTATAACTTTTGAATATATATGAACGTCGTTCATTTTTACTTACGAGGTATATACCTTGAAGTTTTCGGATTAAGGTCACTGAAAGGAATAAGAAATAATTTATTTTTAAAGAAAAAAAAAAAAAAAAAAAAAAAAAAAGAAAGACGTAATGTATATAATATAAAAAGAAATTTATGTTCAATTTTATTTTGATGAAGTGATACAGTTCTTCCGGCCAAATATCGCGGAGCTTTGAAATAACATTACGGGCTCTTTTCATCGTGCCGTCAATCGTGAATCCTGTCAACACCTTTGGTGCAATAAAGCAATCGGATGTGAACGAGCAAAAGTCGGGGGAAAAAAAAAAAGTGGACAAAAAAGAGATTGCGGAGAAAGAGGAAAAATAATCAAATACAAAGTCACGTGGATCATTTTGTACACCTTATAACGTGCGATCCGTTTACGTTTAATCGAGCCCCCCGTTTTGTAATTACACGTATCGGGCGAGTGCGCGTTGTTCCTCCTATTGGTGGTATTTACATGCCGCATTGACGTGCAGTTAAGCACGTTTTTTATTAAACCGCGCGAAACATATTATGGAAAATTATACAGGTTGCGATCCGGCCCAAAAGCGACTCTGTCACGTTTCGTCGGAAATTATAACGTGCGTGTTTGCGTCGGGTACAAACGTCGAGTATTTGCACGAAAATTACGGTATTTTGTCTTTCATAAATGATTCATTATTTTGGCGCTAAACTATTCGGCCGAAACCGGTATTTCGTATTCGGTACAATTTTCATCGATCGATGAGTGTAATCGATTTCCTTTCGTGACAACAATTATTAGATTGGCTATCAAGATTCAAAAAGTTCCAGTTATACATTTTGCCGAATATATTGGCGCAATATTCTGAAAATAAAAACACATCGATTTATTGAAAGTTCGTTGAAAAAAAAAGTAAATATCATTATATTAAAATTAAAATCGAAATGAATCAATCAATAAAGAAATGCATCGATTGGTATCCGATTTTGCAATCGATTAATCAAAAAAAATTGTCTGCACCAAATATTATGCAGAACTGTATTCATGGGAGTCGTTTCTGCAAAGTCATTTTATAAGCTTGAGATTAATATTACTATACTGCAGGCAAATTGAATCCGTCGAGAATTCGATAATAAAACCACAGATCGCACTTGGAAGGAACCCGTTGATGTGCACATATCGGCGCGACTTATCATCTCGGCATGTGAAGTTGGACTCGAAGTCGAACAAAAAATATTTGCACGCATCAAAATATATCTTTATCGTTGGCAAGAAGAGGCGATGCCTTGACACATTTTGAGTGGCGATAAGATTTAAGTGTCGACGACGAACATGTCATGTTTCAATTTCGTGGCAACGAAAAAAAAAAAAAAAAGAAACAAACAACAACAACAAAAAGAAGGCGCACGCGAAAATCGCGCGACGCCAAGCAATCCAAGCAATCGCGTCCAATCAAAGAATGACCGCTAGGATCAAGGACGTCGATACCGGGAGATGCGTATCGAAACAAATGACCCAGACGAACCGGTTCTGGCGTCAAAAATCACACTGCGTGGCAAGCTAATGCGCGCACTTACAATAACGATAACAAATATCCACGTGAGAGCAACAAAACGAAATTAAGCCCAATTTGTCACGTACTCGATTTTTATACTTTGGGAATCTTAAAAAATAACGATTCGTAATTGAACGTCGAAAAATATTCAAGTGTAACCGACGTGATATACTTTGGTATTTTAAATTAATTCGAGGGGTATCCAAAATGTTGGAACGTGGTCATCAAAAAAGTCAAACAATTAAAATATAAGTTAAAACAATAAAAACTTTGTTCAAACATTTTTTTTTTTTGCAAGATACACACATAATTAAAGAAATAATTTGTTTAGCCTTCAATTTTTAATCACATTTTCATCTTTGCATAAAACATTTTTATTTTTTAATTTTTTAAAATGATAAATTTATTCTAGTGTCATAATTACCCCCAACTGACCGTTTGAAAATTTTTAAACCACCATCTCGTTCTTAAAACTGTCTTGTCACTTTGTTCCTTAGAACTTTTTTAAAATTCTCTTGAGACGTCTCGTATGCCAAAGATCCATAGAACTAAGAATTCCAAATGACATATCTCACTACGACATTATAATTCGTTTACTAGTTCTGAATATTTTATCTTCATCTAATGAAGAGAAACGTTCACATTCATAACTATTTTTTTTTATTTTTTTAGGTAAAAATTCTTCGTTCAAAATTTTTGATAGGAAATCAAAAATGATAAGAAAACTTAATTACTTTCAATTAAGAATCAATACACATCCGACCAACGCATTCTTTACCCATAAACGTGAAATAAGAGCGAGTTAATTTCGATGCTTTTAAAATGCAAGACGGTTTTATTATCGCGATTGCACTGCGCGGCGACTTATCTAAAGCGCCGTAATAACGTCGATAAGATATTGCGGATTTATTTGCTCGCGCGAGGGTTCTCTTTAGTAAAACAGTGACGGCAAATGTGTGCAATATTTACGTCAACTTTTATAACCGATCGACGGCCAAACGGGTTTCGCGTTATCCAAGAGCCAAAGAGTCGCGATCGTAAAGTACAGACAACCTTTTTCCGATTTACCCGATAGAGATGCGCTCGACTATAAAGCTGTTTGGCAAAAGACACTATATCAGAAACAATTTATGATTCCATCTTAATCAATTCCTACTTCTTTCATCTATTTCGACCTTTTTCTTCCTAACTTTTACCAAACTGCGATATTCATCTTATTTCCTACTTTTTGCATCCACTTTATACAATTTTTGTGTCATCCTTTTGATGTTAACAATTTAACGTCTGAAGATGATACTGTATGTTTTTATAGTTTGTCTTATTTTGCTATATTGTTTTCCAAAAACACAAGCCACTTTGGTCTGTCAAGCATCTTGCACCATGTCGATATGAATTATTGCTCTGTTATTTATGTTCTTATTTAATTTGTAGCCGGGAGTTTTGTGCAGCATATGCTCGCAGTACTTCGCAACATCCATAAATAAGGCTATAAAACTTTTCGAACGAGCATTTCCATGTTTCACCTGTGCGAATTAGACATTTGACTATGCTGGACAATCTTTTTTCATTCGCACCATAGAAAAAAGAACAATTTGATCAAACACACAATTGCTTATACCTCCGATACGAAAATGAAATATTTTGTTCAATAAAAATTGTGCTTCTGCACAATTGTAAAGTCGTACAAAAAATTCTCTATGGCTTTGATTATATCCCGAAATAGCTCGCAGAGATACAACGTTCTTTAATTCTTATGGAAACATTGCATTCCGTTTTATCTCCGCGGTTAAATTTCTAAAATAAGACGACCAGTTGTAAGTTGCCCTTCATCAGCCGAACATCTGACCGTCAAAATCGCTAAAAATCTGTTCTCGTTGTTTTTGTCCCTGCAGACCCTTGTCTCTGGTATCATGTCCGAAAGCTATTATAAATACATCTTGGTCTTGCAACGAGAATAAACAGCGGATTAGAGAGAGAGTCCCGTCCATCTCTTAACGCGTTGAAAAATAAGAAGCGAAGCGCGGGGGCGCCAGTCGGGGCACGGCGCATGCGTGGGATCGCGTTCCCTCGGGTGTCTGTGTGTGCGAGCTCGAAAACGCGTTCACCGTTCGAGTTTCGCCGGCCTGCTTCAACGAGACACACGTTGTCTCGCCGACAAAACCGTTCTACCTCGTTAGCGCAGTCCTTCATGTGTTCATTTTTCTAGGGACTTTTCTTTGCAAGAACAACTTTGCACTGAGTTCGATTAAAAGAGTGATTTTTGTGCCTATAGATTTTGTTATTTTTTTGAAAATTTGATCATCTGATGTGTTGAAAATGTAAACGAAGATTTTGTGTTGTCTACAAGTAAAGTGGAAAAGTTTAGAATGATTTGAAATATCTTGCAAGTGATTTTTTATGAGATTAGTATGACGCGAAATATTTGTGCTTAGTGAAGACATTTCTCGGAAACGTATCATGATATCCGATGTGTATGGATCAGATTTACCCAAGAATTATTACACAAACTTTCTGGTGAGTTTTTTTTTTTTTTTTTTTTTTTTTTTTCAGTTAGCTACTTTCTTCATGAAGGTATATGGAAAGTTAGGGGGTAATTTTTTTTGTGCAATAATAAAATGATTCTGATATTTGGAGTTCAAATAAATTTGCTAGAATGACAGATTTAAAACACGCGGGAAATTAAAGTTCAAAACCGTCTTGAGAAAATCACCTGTCCGAGATGCGACTTCCGTATACGAATCAAACTCAAAGAAAATTCGCGTCTATTTCTGATCACGGCGTTTGATCTAAACTTAACCTTTGCAAGAAAACTGAAGCAAAAAGGAACAGCAGGCTGGAGATATCTTCATTAACAGAGTTTTAATTGCATTCTATAAATATGAGAGTGAGATTAAAGTCGGTTCAAAATATCACCCCCTCCATATACAACACACATTTGAACTCTTAATTTCCGACAAATGTTTAATCGAACGCATCGACTTGTCTTGCGTCATTTGCTATTCTGGCGCGGTTTATCGCGTTAACGGCCACTGGTGTTTGCTTGCGCTAGATGGAATTCAAATTCCGCCGGACGCTTTTTATTTCGTTCTCTTCCCGTCTCTTTGAACGGGTCGATATTTTAAATTTCAAAATTCAAATTTACCGCTGATGGGCAAAATGACAATTTATTTTTTGGATTTCATTTCAATATATTAAATTTAAATTTCATTGAATTAATTTAGAATTGTCCAATTTTGATAGTTTGAAATTAAAAGTTAAAAAATTAGCCGCCAAATTAGTTTGGCGGAAAGTTTGAATGCTGCATGAATGTTAATGAAATGTCAGTGGTAATTGAACGGTCTGTGAAATATTCATTATTCGTTGCGCTGGAACGGCTTAATATACAAATATAAAGCCATCAAGACAGCTTAGAGCTGGAATTATAATGCGCTGTTGCGGCGGCAAGTAGGCTCGCGAAGGTGCACGTTATGCGATACGGCGTCGCGCGCAGTCACCGTGCCAATTCGTTTCGGCGACACTTAGTCACGCTGATCTAAACGTTGCTTTCGATTGTGGTCTATCGATGCGCGCACCCCGAGCCTTACAGCTTCAAATATCAACGCGATCCTGATCTCGGGCATGTTTGTCACAACCCATTCAAACACGCTTCGTTAACCAGAGATTCGATACTACCCTTTTGCCTCAAAGATCATGACCGCTGATCTTGAATCGACTTTTCTGACTAGTGAAATAGATACCTTATGTATAGTATATCATACTTTCATGACAATTTTAATATTAAAATTTAAATCCTACTATCAAATATTATATGCAAATTATGAATTTTAAAATAAGAAATGTGATTTCTAAACAAATTAGTTGAGTTTTATAATTTTAGTATTAGAAAGTTGTTGAAAAATATCTGGTGAATAAATTTGTAATAAAAGTATAAGACAACGTTTTTTTTCTTCAAATTTGTAAAAGATTTGCATGAACATGGAATTTTAATTCGAGACAAGTTCAAATTTAATACCAAAAATATATCCAGGTTGCGCACATTAAGTCAGAAAAATGGTTGTGACATTAAAAGCGTTTTTATACTGTTTAGTCGGAAGCGTGCGCGACTAGGTAATTTCCGTCGTAAATGGGATTTTTTTCAGCGAACCCTCCGCCCCCCGAGATATTAATTCTGTTCTTGTTCGAGCAGATAATAAAGTCGAGACGAGAGAGAAAGAGACAAAGATGCGATGCACTTTTTTTTCGACAAGATTCCCCTCAGCAAGCAGAACGGTTTCTTGAGGTTAAAACCTGCGGTGATGTCGAAGCAATGTTTATTATGAATGAGCATGTAATTTCCAATGCTACTGGCAGCATCGAATATCATTACTATCTGACCATTGAAAATCAATGCGCGGTGCTCGGCAAACTATCACGTCTCCATTCCGTTCGTCTGATCGTCCAATTCATTTGAAATCGCTGACTGTTTTCTCAAACAGAAAGCACTTCTTGAAACTTTTAAACATGCGACAAATGTTCTTCCAGCGTTAACAACAATATTTCTTACATTTTTTTTCAAATAAATCAAAATGAATTTAAATATAATTTTCAAAGACAAAGCGAAGGACAGACAAAGATGACCTTGACGGTTAAAAGTTAATTATTTCAGAGGTTAATGAGTTTGCAAAGAACAAAAAGGATAAAAAACCATTGATGCGAAGATTGTTGCCAAAATAAACGAAATTGGGATGACAAAATCAAAAAAAAAAAAAAAAAAAAAATCTAGATTAGACTAGAAAATTATACGGTATCAAAAAAGACGTCTCCCATTCGTCTCGCTCGCAGGCGAATTCTTATTACAGGATCCGCCGAGTGCGACCGGCAATTCAGAATGATGAACTCCATTATTATCAATCAACTTTGTGTGTCTTCGTGATTCGTACTACGCAAGAATATTAAACTAAGTTGAGTCATTATTGTATTAACTGATCTTTTTATCCCCTAATGGTTGTATTAATATTCCAGTCCCGAAACATATCACGAATGAGTTTTCGAAAAACAAAAACACAAAACTGCTATAAAATGATCGACGATAAAAATAAAACGGAAACTCCAACCAAGTTTGTGACGAACGCCATCTATAATTTGTCCCTCATTAGAAGCGGATGAATAATTAATGTAAAATGTGGATGAAATGCCAACTCCCATCCGTCGTTCGTCTTCGTTAATTAGAGTCATGGTTTCGCGCCAAAAAGAAAGAAAAAGGAAAGACCTTTATTTCATTGCAAAAATTCAACTTTTTTTCTTTCCTCTTGTTTTCTTTCTTTTTGATTTCATCAATTTCCATCCCGGCATGAAAACAAAATACCGCCAAAATTTGTGCAAAATCAAAACGAAACAAACTCGTTACTTTTCATTCAATCACGATATCGCAATTAATGTCTGCCCTTTTTTTTATTATATCAATGAGTAACGGTCGTAACCTTGACTCCTCGAGTTAAGCTGCGCTGATCTCGCTGCAAGTGTTATGTAACGCAGAAATATGCTGCCTCGCACGTAAACGAGCTAATAACGCGCGTTCATCACCGGTGGGAACGCTCGATCGCTGATAATATTGTCAGTGAGACGTCGGATCGCGCAATTGTAACGAAAAAGGAAGAAAAAACGCGTTGACACACCGGGAACTCTTATTGATTTGTTTTATCGATTTGTCAAATCCAAGGTTGTGTCGCGCACAAGATCACACCCGGAAATCGTGTCGCTCTGCAAGGACTTTTTTCTTCAAGGTCACGGATAAGTTATTGTTGCTATTGTTATAGAAACGAAAGTTCCCACCATTACATAAATTGAACATTTGTAAATAAACATTTTAAACAAAGTACCGTTGGAAGGTCATTAATCAAGGTCAACCGGATGTTATGAAAGAATATAAACAATTTGCCTTCAGGTCCGGGGGTTAATAACGAACTGATAACTTTTTGTTCAGGTTGTATATGATGTTTGCTATATTGGAAGTCGATAAAGGTCACGGGGTAAAAGGAATTGTCATTGTCATGGCCATCAACAGTCACGATTAGAAGATCACAGACCTCGCACATAAAACGCGATTCACATTTATATACCTATGCTCGGTATCAGCTGGAGTGTTTTGTGTTTGTTGTCTATTTGAGCTCTGATTGAAGGTCAATGCCTGAAGGACATTGTTATTGTTATAGGCACGGTCAATAGGTCAAACACCGTGGAGACATTGTTTGCAAAGATTCACGAGATCATAATTGAGAAATCGGCTCGCTGATCCGAGATCATCGTCGGGTCAATGGTATCTCGTTCAAACAGTGGGGTCACGCAAAGTCAAAGTCGTTGTTTATTTTGACATTTTGAATCGACGGTCAATCCATTATTGAAGGCCATTCAATATCAGATGCATTGCTTGTAAATGATTCTTATTGCGATGATGATATTTGCTGAGGTCATGTTATGGTGTTACTGCTGAATTGAATTCTTTCCTTGTATATATGAATAATATGACTTTTTGTATAACTTTCAAGTTCCATTAGTCGGAAGGGACATTTTCAAAAAGAAGATGAGACAAATATTTTGAACAGTCAGAAATGTTCAATCTGAGGGTCAAATTGTGTCAAGAGGGCATTGTCCTCCCTGAAGTGGTTCAATTAAACGGAAGTGGCGAGGGGAAAACCGGAATCGAGATTCGACGGATCCTGACTGCGTGCCAAGAGTGTCGCCGAGGCGCGGTTCGCGGGCGCAGGATCAAGCCTGCGTGTTCGTCGCCATGGATACGATTCGTCTCCGTCTCACTCGCACCCGGCTTCCTGGACCGTCATCTCTTGCGGGCGCACAACCGGCTGCAAAGCGCCGGGGCGGCTCCCACGTCGCACAGTAGTCGTTTGTCCCAGTTGACCCAGGTCGTGGTCCCGAAACGTTTCTTATTTCTTTCTGTTTCTTATGTTTTTTCTTACCCGTCGCGATTCAGTGGGGTTCATTTGAGGGACTTATCAAAAACCATCTCGTGTTTTGAGAAGCCGCCGCACTGCGTTGGGCGAGACAAAACTTTTTGTTTCAAATATAAGGCCGAAAGATAATCAAAGTGAAAAAAGAAAAAAAAAACACGCTGAAAAACAAAGCGGGTTCTGTGATTTCGTGTTTCGATAGTTATATAGAAATGAACGAACAAATTGTAACCGTTGATGCAATAAAACATTTTTATCCGCTGGCCACGAAACTCATTTTCATCGGACGCAATTTTTGTTGTCTACTGTGGAAAAATTAAAATCCAACTGATCGCTCAGTCGATTTTAATCTAAAAGTGTCTGTCATAAAAAAAAAAAAAAAAAAAAAAAAAAAAATTGTATCCCGGAAAAGAGCACAATTCAATTGCACCAGCGAATATAAATCCGTGCATATTTTTTCACCGGCAGAGATGCATTTAAAAAAGTGTCACATTTACACGTTGCGATAAAAAAAAAAAATTGCGAAAAAGGAAAAATAGAGGGAATAACAATTGCAAATGAAACGAAACTGAAAATAGTAATAATTCGTGTAACCAAAAAAAAATTTTTTTATCTTATAAATTCTATGCAATCCAAAGTTTTTATTAATATTTCTCAATAGTTATCACCGTATTTTTGCCTTTAAGAAATTTTTGTTAACTACTATTTTTGAATATTTTCCCAACCGTAATAAACACGTTATGTATTTTAATAGTGGTTAAATACAGATTTCATAACATTAAAAAAATATTTAATTATTATTAAATGATTCAAGAAATTTCAGTGTAATAATATTTATTAATTAAAAACTTGTCAATCAAAATTTGTATATTTAATACAAGAAAATCCATGCTTTCATATTTATAAATTTATAAATAAATAATATTAATAACGATGGCTTGTATACGCTTAATAATTATTTATTGAACTCTAAATACTTATAATAGAAGACCCAGTTTGCAAACTAATAAATGAAACATTATTAAGTAATAATTATTACATTCTAGTTAATTATATTTAGAAAATAATAATATAAAGATAAAAATAACAAACAATATATAATAACTACTAAAATTTCTGAGGTAATCCAAAACATTTGTTAAAATATTTTTCGATTACAATTAATGTAATCAAACATTCAGGTGTACCATTCCGATTGCGTAAAATTGCTGTTGTTATTAAATATCAATTTTTTAACTCCTTTCTCTTAGTGTAGAACGAGGCGAAAAAATGCAATTCCGTCCGTCGCAAGTAACGAATGATCGTGTAGAAAAAAAATGGTCTGAGAATAGAGTTAAGCATCAAGAAACGTGTAATCGACTTTAGAGAGAATAATAATAAATAAAAGGTTGGTGTCGGTTGTAACGAAAGAGGACGCGATGACAAATTCGAGCAATGGTTCGATGACGCGTGGTTGGCTGCGGGGCAATTGTTGTCGGTTCGGCGGTGACACGCGCCGCGACAGAGCGAACAACAATTTACGTGGCAACGCGCCGACAAGTAGATGTAACGTCATTTCCATAAGACAAGAAACCGAAACGCTTTTGAATAAGATTGCGTTAACTGTTTGGCAAACTGCGCTTCATATTGAAAGAGAGGTATGTCGAAAAAAAAAAGCAAAAAATGATAATGACAAATATTTGTGAACGCATTGGAATACGAAAAGTAAACAAGAAACATTGCTTAGATGTTTGCGGCCAAGTTTCGCACGTTTAATATATAAGTGCTCGATATATTCAACTGTCAGAAGCATCATCTCGAAACTCGCAACACGCCCGAACAATTTAGCCCACACACGATTTCGAACTCGTTCAATTTTTTATTTTGCACCTAAACTTTTTTGCTTTACACTTCCTCTCGATGCATTTTGCACATCAATATATGCTAATGTACGTTTGCAGATTGATTATATATGTACATATATATTGCACGTAAAAGTGCTCACATACCAAGACGCAATTCACAATAATCGCACCGGCACAATTAATGATGTAACGTGAAATTTCAAATTCCTTTGAAACAAAATTTTTGAATTTCAAATTGACATGAATAAATTGCCTCAGATCAAGTGCAATATCATGGAAGATTTGACGAACAAAAAAATATAAAGAAAAATTTCATATTGAAGAGCAGTTGCTTCGAGTATGAAAATTGTTTGTAAATTTACTCAAACATTTTTCATGTCGGCTTTTTCTGTCAACATTATTTATTAATTCAATTTGGCAAAGTTGAATCGTAAATTTTCAAAAGTTGCCAATTAAAAATAAAGCACTTTTATAATATTATTATTTCGTAAAATTTATAGCAACAACTTTTTCTAACAATTTCCCATTCGAGTTGATAAAATATTGCAACAATATTTCAAATTAATCTCCAAAACTGGAAAGCATTGATTATTGTTTTTATTCGTAAACAAATTCATCTTGCGAACTCGATTAAAATATCGGTCCAGTAATCGCCGTCTAATTGAGAACATTCACTCTTAATGAGTATCATAAGCGCTCGGACATTAATTCTATTTCTGCAATAACTTCCACTTCACGAATTTCAAGACAGGCCAACATTTTGAACTCAATATATGTACATACAGTTCGCAACGAATTAAATACAAAGTTCGATAGACGCTTTACACAAGTTTAAACAGTTTGAAACATTTTGTTCGATATTGAATTTGGCGCCAAGCCAATGCGCAACTCGGTTACATTATAATCATTAGTTTGATTCGTATCTTTTAGTTTCATTTAATTCGAATGAATTTTTGGCTCGCATTTCAACATGTTTTGAATCGCAGCAAATTAATCGTTTTTTCCTATCATTTTCTGTTTCAGCAAAATGGCACTTACGAACCTCAGCCAAAGAACGTCAACGCTTTGCCTAGAAACAAGCAACAGGTAAATTGATAAGAATTATAAATTTTGTTTCAAGCTTTCCGCCGAAAGCCTTGAAAAAAAATAAAAACAAAAATAAATTCTTCCTTGTCAAAAAGTGGCGCAAAGTTTGAAAAGTATTGACATGGAACAAGTTTTGCGTGTGAATGAAAAACACGCATCCGAAAGATAGAAAGACGAATGGCACTGGTATAAATTTATGGGACCTTTTAAACTGTTAAGTGGAAGCCGTCGATTTTTAAACGACAAATTCTGCCACGTCCGTTATGCACCACACGGTAGGCATCATCTTGTTCCGCGGAAACACACATGTGCACAATTTATTCCCGTCGTGATCAAGATTTACATACCATGTTTTCAAACTTTTCTCCGTTCCTCAAACGCAAGTTAGCATAGTTAAGTAAAAAATGACTTCTCGCTTTGCAGATATATCAAAATTTTAACTTTGAATTTTTGCCCACTTCAGCTGCAAGTTGTAAAAGTCATGAGTGATAACGTCCCTGTGAAAAGGCTCATTTATTTTGATTTCGATTTCCCCGCGAACAGGATGGAATATAATTTTGTATCAGTTGGATTAATAACAGCGGTGTGCAAAAAAGTTGATCGCCAAGGTTTTTTTCTTCTTATCCTTATAACAAACATCGTTTATTAACGCTATAATCCAATTAGTTAATCTTGCACGTGATAAATTTCGCGATAGCCGCGAGAGAGTTATGGAATCGAATTGCGATACTAAACTTTACCTTAAGAATACACGCGCTCGCGGTTGAAAACCGTTAGTTCTAACGTGCGACGTTATAAGTCCAATTAGGAAATTAAACGCCAACTATTACCGTGATTAGCAGTAATTGACATTACCAGCGCTATTTATCTTTCGCACGAACTTATCGCCCTCTGCAATTGCGCTTGATTAGAAATCGCGCGTAGGTACCGCATTTTTTCCATCACATGAGTCCAATTTATTTGTTTGCTCCTCTCCCTGAGAATCGTATCAAATGTCGATTACATTTAAGACCCCAACAGAATATCAATTGACCGACGCAAGTTTGTCCGCTTTTTTTTTCTCACGTAATTTAAATATCGCACCATGGTTTATTTCATTGATTTGGTTTAATCTATACAGCATGTTTTGTTGCTGCGGTTGATTATGATTTTTGTTTTGCTTTTATCTCTCCAAAGAAGGATTGAATCTATTTACATTTTACTGTCTCAAATTTAATTTGGAAAATACATAAAATATTGAATGGAAGTGGATAATAAAATGTTGTTTCTCTTATCTGGATTTTATATTTGAAATGGAAAATGATGACATGGCACAACTGTGGGGATTTTGGTAGAATTATTTTGTTTTGCATCAAGATATACGGTAATTTAGTAGTGTTTAGTATGTTCTAAATTATTATTTTGACTTTTTGAAGTGCTAATAATTTTTTATTTAACAAGTAGATTATAATCCTGCAATTTAAACAAAATTAAATTAATTTGAATTCCTTGCCCTATAAAGGGTCTTAAAAAAACGCTCAGAATAATAATTTTCAAGCCGGTCGTCCCAGGTTGTTCTACGACTAAAAATACATTTATGAGATCATAACGTGCACAGTTTTTTAGAATAGATCCTGTAACAGATGCGACTCCACTTGCAACGCAATGCGAAATCCAGTTTATTTATTATTTTTTTTTCTTCTTGGCAGCCATATAAGTCTATCATTTTTCGAACAATGAGTATCAAACCAAAAACTCATGATTTATATTCATGCATGCCTTCAACTCCAATAAATCATGGTTTAATGTAAAAAAAAAAAAAAAATGTCAAATTTTTTTACACAAAACAATGTTTGTACTTTTTTATATAATTCAAACTTAGTTTGAATGATTCCTCATTATTATACCGGTGAAATTGTAACTTGCAGAGTGTGAGATGTTTGTTGAATTTGCAACGTAATTTTTTTTCATCGAAAATCTGATTTTTCACTCGCAAATATTAAATTCCACGACAAACTCAGCAATTTATTTTCCGGGACGCATATGCAGAAGCCGGGGCGCATGTAAAAATATGTATCCTAAGATCTGGGTCAGCGTAACAGAGTTGGTGAGTTGAAGGCTACCAAGGCGTTCCATGGTGTGGCGTGTTTCCAATGCACAAAGCCGCACCGCACGTCTTCCAAGAAAAAAGCATTAAAAAAAAGAGGATACAAACGCGCTCGGCTTTTTATGCGCCTGAATGAGCGTCCTCACAAATGCTTTATTGTGTTTGCTTAATTTCCTATCGGATGTCAAGTGGCCGCGCCGCACAATTGCCGATTCATAAAATTGACGTTTGGACCGACTCGATGCAACATTTGCCATAAATATTATGCAACGTAATGGTGAGGATCGTCGTCCGTTGAGGATAATAACGCATTAATATCATATCAAAGATGAGCTTCACCCGATTCGATATTAGCATTAAGTGTTTCATTGTGCGATTATTATAATGCCGATATAATAAAGTTGTAGTTTGTTCTTCTTTGGCTCCACCGAGGACTTGCTCGCTCAATTCTGATGTAATGTTTTGATTGAATTCATTTTGTCATGCAAATATGACGCCAAGGAGAAAATAAAAAGGAATTGTAAGAATGTGCTTTGTAAGGCTTCATTTTTAATTTGACGCCAAAACATGCTCGTAGGTGACATCTGTTGATGTCAAACTTTATTATCTCCTCTTACCCGTTCCATTGTTAACGCATTTTTCATGATTAAATGATAATAAAGTCTCTGGAATTCATGATTATCAAATGATGGGTCTTAATTCAACGAAAACTTTCACGTAGATGCCACCACTGAAAATACTTGTTATGATAAATGATCGTGATAGAGAAAATCCTCAGGCGAAGAGGTTTACGAGTTTAGCCGCTTAATGTTTAATCTGCAGTAATTATACTTCACAGTGTTTATGATCAAAGTGCAGGGTACATCATTCGTGTTGTATAAGGTGTGCAAAAATGTTTGGATAGTCACAACATTAAATGCCTATTAAAACATTTTTCAACATTATTTCGACTTTTATCATTAAGAAAGTTCTTTGAACAAATGTATTGAATTTGTTTATATAAATTAAAATATCTCAATCAGAGTTCAAGTCTTATTTATTGACAATTTTAAATCAAATAAATTTTTTTTTTACTAGTCGCTCGTCTTAAATCCCATCATCCATAAATTTGCTTAATTGTTATTCTATAATTAGAGCTCTGACCCGACATAAGTGCGAAATACGATCCGGGTCGTGAATAGAGCACGTTCGCACTAACTCGCGGCAACTCACGGCGTCGTAAAGTAGTCACGCTATACGCGCAAAATCGTTACATCACACGTGCGTGCATCCTTGTCGCTAGTTTACGCGGAGGATCGGGTGGTACATAACAGTGTCTAGGACGCGAACAGTCGAGCAGTGCAGTTCGCGCCGAAACACAATCCAGCCTGTGTCACAGTACTACGACACCCTCGAGCGCAACCGCGATTTACATGACGATTCGAAACAACACGTTGTTCTCGCAATGCCGAAGACCTTTGTCGTTCGGATTTCGTACGCGCCCAAGATCGAGAGGGCGCTGCCCTCGAACGAAAGCGCACTTCCTAGGTGCATTTCCTATTGCGAGGTTTGTTTTCACTGTTCAAAATTCTCACTAATATTTATAGTAACACTGGCGCGAAATTTGAACGAGTTTTAGTTTTTCTTTCTTTTTTTTTTTTTTTTTTGATCAGAATGATGATCTGAAAATTTTGGTAAAGAATTTTTGGTATTTGCTTTTGGTTTAGTAATGTGTGATGTTTTGTTTTTTTGTTTTTTTCAAAGATGCAAACGACAACGACGACGACGCCGACGACAACGAGTCCACGAACCCCAGGAGTCGGTGCAGATGCGGTGACGACAAATTCTACGAAAGGTGGCCGGGTCACTGAAGTAATGGAACTATGTTATGTCACGGAAAGGATCATCGCGCTGTGGTACAGAGAGGACGCTCGAGGGGTGCTTGAACATGCTACTGCGTTACTTAGTGGAAAACATGGTGATAATTATCTAGTGAGTAGAAATGTTCAATACTTTTTGACAAAAATGCTCCAACAAAAAATGTACTGAAAATGTATTTCAAAATTGAAATTAGAAATCAGAAATTAAATGAGATTGAATTTAGATATATATCATTTTTGTTTAAACATGAACCTTTATGTAGAAAGTGTTAAATGGAAGAAATCATGTCACAGTATATCGAGTTCTCTTCTTGGACTCATTGAAACAAAATATTTCACATTAATAGAATATGGTATCAGCTAAAGTCATTAGGTGATAAAAAAAAGGTACAGCAAATTCCATTGTTCCCACGCGACCTTCTTGCTCCCGTCATTCATTGTCCATTGCGCAATCACAATGACGAGAAATCATACACCGGAACGATATTTTGAATTTTCAAATGCATCTCACGTAATGACCATCTTAATCATTATCACTACAAGTGACGAGGAAATTGTAGCAACCAATCACGACACTTTTTTTTCAAATCATGCAATATAGTGTACTTTACTTCTCCTACAAATTGATCTTATCATCCATATAATTGCCTCAATTTCTTCTGACGACAAAAACGTTCCCTATACGTTTTTCACTAGTTGATGGCTTAATTTGAATTTCCCATGACACTAAATTGGCGGTGATTTTGAAATATGAAACTGATCGCTCGACTCTTTTTTTTTTTTTTGTTCTCTTTTTCAGATTTTTAATTTGTCCTCGCCGGGTCGAACAGGCGAACCAAATACGAGAGAAGCGGGATGGCCGCAAGGATTAGCTCCTAGTCTTGAGAGGCTCTGCGCGCTTTGCAAGGAGCTGGATTCCTGGCTAAATGCGGCGTCTAATCGAGTCGTTGTTCTTCACGCAAAGTAAATCTCTTTCTTCTAAATCACTAGAACTGTCTGATGAAAAAAGTTTGCTACATTACTCAAGACCATTTTCAAATTTGCCTCGCATAATATCAGATTTGTTTTTAATTCAAATTTTGTGGAAAAATATTGAAGGAAATTGTTTGATAAAAAAAAATCAGAGAAAGAAAAATTAATCTTAAAAAGCACAACTTTTCTGTTTGTATTCATTTATTCTTTGGCTGGTCAAGGAAGTACTAAATTTCGATAACCGTGTTTTGTATATATACTATATGTACCTATACTGATGCGCCATTTTTGTAAAATTAATTTAGTCGAGGATAATTGAAAAGCAATCTGAACCTCGGCCTTGTAGTAAACTGTTTTCTCTTATACGAAATAACACGTTAATCTGACATATAAGCTTGGTTCGCGAGCTGGTTAAGTATACGTGTTGGTGCGTGCACGTTTTGCAGGGGCAGTAAAGAACGGCTGGGAGTAGCTGTCTCGGCGTACATGAATTACAGCAGCATTTGTGGCGGTCGCGATCAGGCCCTCGACAGGTTCGCCATGAGAAGATTCCTCGACGACAAAATTGGCGTTCTCAGCGTTCCTTCACATCGCAGGTAGAATTACACTTTACAATTCGAATGATACAGACAAAAATGAAACGTACGTTTCAAATCAATTTGAATTAGCCGCTTTCATAAAAGGCGGAAAATTCAAACGATTCTAAAAGGAATTAAAATTGCCTGCTTCTTTGGCAAGTGGAAAACTCAGAAATACACACAGAGTGTAAAAAGATAATGGCAATTTGAAATCTTGTTTCAATTCGCAAAGCAAAATTTAGGAAAAGACATTATAAGGCAAGGTAGTCGTACGCTAAGACGCCGCTAGATGTCCTCATTAAAACGGGTGCACAAATTTGATACATAATTGCACGGAAGCGAAGTTGTTTGTGTATCCTTGCGCTCGTGTAAGTGAATTGAATAGCGGACATTTCGCAATTTATTTTCTGTAATAAGAACGTTTCATAATCAGATTCCCACGTTCGTCCTTATTAAAGTGGATCTAGCCTGGGTCATAGTATATACCGATCGTGCCCTTGAACCTTTAAACGGGCGTATGCACTCCTGTTTATCGTGTTTTTACAATAATCATAGTAATGGCAACATATCAGTTTTTAGTTTTGCCGCGAGTACATTCCGCTTTGATTAAATCATTAAAACCACTTTTCTTCTACGCAATTTTAACTAACTTGTTTGATAGATATATGAAGGAAATAAAATTTCAAACTCAATTTTTTTTCAAAACGTCGATCGTAAACACTTAAACATGAAAGTTAGATAAATATTTTATCTTTATATTCTGATTCAAGTGGGGGAACATGTACATCAAATAATGATTATATGCTTTGTTATAGATACGTAGAGTACTTCACTGGACTGCTATCAGGATCGTTACGAATAAGTCCGTCGCCGTTATATCTAACCCATCTGACGGTCCTGGGAGTTCCTTTATTCGAACCCACGGGATGCCGGGCGTTTCTCAAAGTCTACGAAGGCCTCACACCTGTATATACGTCCGACCTATATTCAGTGACAAATGCTCGTGAGTTCACCGTAAATCTGGGCGGTCTAAGACTCAGAGGTGACATTCTGGTCAAGTGTTATCACAGGGTTTTCTCCAAGCAAAGCCGCGAAGTTATGTTCTCTCTTCAGGTACGAAATTTGAACTTCCCAGAATATCTGATTTGCAAATTTGTTATGAGATATATCATGCCAGAGTCAGAGATAGCGTAACCCAATTCTACTATAGTTTTGTATGTTTAATTTTAAATTTTTGTTATAAAAAAACAATGAGGAGGCTAATAAGGTAGCATTTTTTTGCAGTTTCACACGTGCGTCATAACAGAGAACGTGGTGTCCTTTCCCCGATCGGAACTGGACGTGGCCTGTCAAGATCCACGATGTCCGCCTGATAGTGTCGTGACTTTGTATTTCTCCACGGATGCTCGACGCCAGGATGGACCAATACCAGCGCCAACACCAGCAGTACCACACACTTCGGCCCACCACGACCCAATTTTGCACTGGGACAGCTATACGAACCTTGAAATAAGTGACGATGGTATGTAAATTTACATCCCTTTATACATTCATGAGAAGAAAAATGGGTCTCTGGCGCCCAATTTGTACAGTGCCTGGTTGGCGAGCGCCCAAATCACCACTTTCAGTTTGTCTACTGCCTAATCAATCTTGGATGAGTCACCTGAATCGAAGTTTGAAAAATGTAAAGAAAAAAAGATAAACAACCGGAAAGTAAAATGATCGATGATTTCCGACAGTAATTAGAATTGAGAAATTTGCATCTTTTCCGGGTGTGAAACGGACGCCAAAGAAACGCACAAAGTAAACTCACCAAGATATATATCCTAATTGCCGTTGGCCGTTCGCGTGACGCCTTCAAATCTTATTTACATTGGCAACTCGACCGAAAGTGACGTCCTGTCTTCATTTTCTCTCCCACTCTGCGAAAAACCACAGAAAACGCGCTCACTGCGGTCGGTAGCAGTGGCCATGAAAAATTGAAACTTTATCCCTGATAAACTAATAATATTTGCATGATATCGCAGCTGCCATCTCGGAATGGAAGTTGCCGCACAGAGCATTTACTGTGCGAGATACGGTCGGCGTAAAAAACGAAAGCTCCTTCCGATGAGATACTACAAATAGATCAAAGGTCGGAATCCCATCATGCACGATTCATAATGCGACGTGCTTTTAATTAGTATCGAGACAGTCGAGATTATGATCGATTACAAACCCAAGACTACTTTAATTTTTATCAATAACATAGTTTCTTTTCAGATTGTACACCCTTCAATCAATTATTTTTATTTTTGATATATATATATTTTTTTTTTTTTTTGGTTTTTTTATATTGTTATTTCCTGTTCGTGAATTTTAGTGCACTTTAAAGTTTGATTTAACTGAATTCACAAAAGCGAAAACTAACGAGAAGAATTAGTTGCGGTGTACCGATTGGTTTCGGTGAAAACCAGATGGTCTCGGCTTCAATAAAGCTCTGACCCAAATTTCAACGCACGAATTTAAATGGTTATCGCTTTTACGCCCGTTAACTACATGACATCACTCAAATAATGACGTAAATTTAGCGAGAGCTCTAAAAGAAATTCAACTTTTTTCCCCATCAACAATACGAGCGGGCAATTCAAATCGCGGATTACAGAAAATGGTTTATGATCGGCGTGATTTCGTCATGAAAATTGTTTTGACTCGATGGCTTTCTTTTTAACCTTGATATCGATTTGATTGTTCGTTTACATAGTCATTTTATTAGGACAAAGAAGTTGGGCGAGGCCGATCGGATATCGAAAAATACGAGCACATAATCTTGCCACGACCCACCTGTTTATATCTAACCTTCTGACCGGGACTAAGGTGCGACCGGGCTGAAATCAATTCCAGCTACTCATTGCTCGACTTTCAAATACAGATATACGATCCCCTTTAATTCATTAAGGGGATTGTGTCACGCGCACTCATGCAAACATGAAACAAACACAAACAAATTATAAAATTTTTCCTATCTGTTTGATGCGACTTGAAAAAAAAAAAATTATGTTGAAAATGAACAAACTAATTATAAAAACTAAAATTTTCAAAAGCGAAAATGAAACATGAAAAAGTCAAATTTTAATTTACATAATGAAGATGAAAGGAAATTTGATCTTGGGAAGGGTATAGAAAAATGCAAAATTGTAACCTCGTCAGTCAGAGAAAAAATTGCAACTCTGATTCGAGATGTAATTTTTGCGTCGAATTTTGAGGCGAGAGAAATGAGCTTTATTGGCTGACGTCGTATAAAATAAGGATTGCATCTGGCGTAACCCGAGACGAATGCATTCGTCACAGTAAATAACGTGTAATTTAATAGCCAATATCGTGCGCCAGATTTTGGCTGCAGAAGTTTTGTCTGTAGTTATTCGTCTCAATGAAAGAAGAGTTGAAATGAATCAAAATAAAGTGCAGTCGAGTGTCGCTATCTTCGCTCGTTTCAATTACTTATGCAGCACCAAATCACCGGTTAATAAATTTCTCAGTTGATAAATCTGTCAATTTATAAATTCAAAATGACAAACAGCTTGGCCTTTTGTTGAATTTCAAAACATAACTCGATTTCATAGGAAATTAAACATTTTTGTTTTGTTCGTTTTTGCAATATTATTAAAAATGTACTAGTAAAATTTTGAGGAAGTTGTTAACTAAAACTTTTGCATGTGTATTTAAAAATAACTTGAAAAAATCAACGTAGAACGAGCTTGAGAAGTTAAATAAAAATATATTCAAGTGTAACGAACTCTTAAGACTAAAAGACGTAACAAGATTTGTCGCGATCCCACGTAAGCTTCCGGAAATGCCGTGCCTCGAACAAACAATAAGTCGTTGCTGGCTGCTAACGATGTCGTGAAAACCTCCAGTTATGAGAGAAATCGTTGACATTTTTTCGTTCAATATATTCTTTTTCGGTTATTTTTTATTTTATTTTTATTTATTTTTTTTTTTTCAAACAGAAACGAAAACAATGCTCGTCTCCACGCAAAGACTTAGGTGTGAAAGCGCGTCTAGGAACCGGTTTGAAGTACGGACTCCCGTTGTTGTACATCGCGAATACGAATTTTAACGATACAAGTCGTCACTTTGCCTTGTATGAACGGCTTTATACTTAGATGTGCTTTCTATGGGCCAAACGATATTCGTAAATGGTGTACCGATGACGTTTCCAAATTGAATATGGATGCTCAAGTGCAAAATGTTGATCCTCGCCTGGTGATATTTTGTTTTCGTATAATAGAATTTCATTTTATGCTTTGATGTACAAGTGAATTATTCATGCTACAAAACAAGTTTTCTAGCTGGCTAGATGGATGAAATTCTTTAGATGAATTTCCAGTGGTGTCTAAAAAAATTATTTTCTTCAAAATTATAGCAAGTAAAATATCCATCGAACTTGAATCATAAAAAGTTGATGTGAGAGTAACACTGAATGGGTTCTAATATTATTTATAGGTTGTAAATAACCATAAATCGAGGGGTGATTGAAAATGATAACTGTGAAATTAAATGAAATATTTAACAGCTCCATAAACTTTCTAATTGTTGGCGAATGATAGATATGATTAGAGGAAATGTGAAATGTTGATATTTTCCAAGTATCATTTCATTTGAATAATGATACGTAAATTTGACGTCTTGTTAAAATGTTAATGGCTTGGCTTATTTTTACCCAGCTTCGCATAATCAAAATTTATCTGTTAGTGCGAAGATATTATCAAAATTGTTACACGATATTAAACTGACATATAAGACAGTTCGCGTTGTGTAATTATTCCTAGAAATAACAATGTTATCTTTATTAAATCTCACGGGTGGGGTCGCATTTTTATAGAATTAATCAATTAACCGGACTGATACTCTACATCTGCCACTAAAATTTTGAAACATTTATTGTAATGTTAAAGAAGAAAAAATATCGAAAATTAATCTTAGATTTCTAGAAGATTGAACTTGTTCTAAGGATAATTCTGACGAGTTAGAATTTTAGCTTAAAAATGTTTTCTATTATTCTTATAGAATATATTTGGTTGGTTTTCATTTAAAGAAAAAAATAGCTCTAATAATTAGAATCGTTATTCCGTCATCATGCGCGTAACGACTGCGTTGCAAGGCCGGAGTTCTGACTTACGAGCATGCCAACGGACCTTTTTCCCCTAGTTTTTTTCCCCCCAGAGATCAAGTGGCTGATAACAAGTGGACACGACGTTTTGTCTGCGTTTCCACGTATCGAATTGTGTTTAGGATGCCAGTGTTATCTTCTTGATGCACGACTTACACACATGTATACACCGCACGCTGGAACTATACGGAATCTAAAATTAAGAGCCAGACGGCTTTTCGCACCGCAAACGCTCATTACAAACGCCGTCTAGCTTTTTTGTCTCTTTCCTTGTTCCATCGTCTTGCTTTTTGCGGGTCACCTAAGTGCCTAATGAAAAAGTCTCTAAATTATAGTAGTTACATAAATTGTGAGGCGGTGTGTCAAATACAATTTTTTTGTAGTTAACTTGAATATTAAATTTTAGAATCACGTCAAGGATAACAACAGATAAACTTCAAGTGTGAAATTGTAAAAAACCAAAATCTGCAAATTTAAAATTTTCAACTTGGATTTGATAAAAATTTATAGGCTGATGATGCGTGTCTTTTGTGTCTTTTGTGTCTCTAAATTTTACACGAGACATTTTTTTTTTCGTCAAACATGGTTGCACAAAAAGCTTTAGAAAGCTACCGCTCGAGTGACAATTGACTGCGTTCATGTTTTCGTCCTATGCACGTCATCACGTGAAAGCGAGACGCAAACTCGCGGCGTCAAATTGATGTAAATTATTCAGCAAACATGTTTATCACCGCGACTTATGATATAAAAAGCTTGTCGGCCGCACCACGCGAATTGAAATTACAAAATAGTACACGCGACTGATATCTCGTGGCTGGTAATGGATTTTAAAGATGACCTATACGTCTGTTTTCACACCCATGTGTATACAACCTTTCGCTTTTTCTCTGTGTGTCACTTGGGCGATTGCTTTATAAGTTATAATGTCTTTGTGAAAAAGTGAAACAGTGAAATTTCCAATGGTTTGCTGATTTCATAAAATTCTGTTTGTTTGACCATTCCAGTAATCAATAGAAAATTTTAAAATTCGAAACAAAAAAAACAAAGTTGAAAATAACCGAAAAGATTTCAAAAGAAATTGTTGAAAAAATATAATAAAGGAAACAAAATGTTGAAACAAAATAATTCATTTGTTTTAGAAAGTGATATAACAATTAGGCACACGAATATAATTTATATGTCTCAAAAAATTTTGCATCTAAATCATATGAGTCAGACGTAAATCCAAGAAAATGGAGGAAATTGCGCGTGGAAGGTGAATTTCTCGCGACTGAGAAAAGGGGGCGGTCAAAGGGGGAGGAGGGGGACAAGTGGTTTATTCTTGGCGTCGAGACGCCGCGGATGGAAAGCGACGGCGGATCTCAGTTTAACGCGCGATTCGCTCGCAGACGCCTGTGCGCGAGAAAAAGCGCATTCAGTCGTGATCCAAACGGCACCACGAGCCTGTTCAATCGGCGCAAAAAGTGTAACAAAATAAACTCCCCGGTATGTCGCCACTCTTTCTTATCGCTAACAATTCGCGATAATTATGTTGCTTGAGAACTGAAAAGTATCAAGAAACTTTGTGCCGTACATAGAAAATTCCCCAGCTATTTCATTCTCAGTGACACTATTTGTAAAATAAATTGTGTACTCATCTCATAATTTCACTTTCATCAATAAAAAAAAAAGTTCATTCAAGTTGAAATTCGGTCGGTTTACTTTCATTAGAAATTCATTCAATCTAGTGAATTATCACTAGATGTTTTTTTTATCGCTTTGAACTCATAAATTTAGCCGGTTATTAATAGAGAGAGAGCATAGTTGTGTTTTTTTCGTTTGTACCAGTTCCACGAGATGGATTGTGATTCAAATCTAGAGACTTTATAGGCTCTGGTAAATCTTTCGGATGGTGCAGAACGTTAACGGCAATCGCGAGAAAGGTAAAACAATTTTCAAGGATTCATATGGTGATGTTATTGGGGTGATGAAATCTCGTGATTACGGACTGGTGACAAAATTTTTAAAGTCGCTGACGGACAATGAAAGAAACAAGTCCTCCGAAGGATGCCGAGTGGTATCGAGGCCTCCTCCAAAAACGGTCGACCAGATTCTCTCAAGACGGCTTACGCTCCGAATACGTCCCGGGCATGTTTGCTGGAAAACATAAAACAGCATCAATTACCCGTTCGTTAATTTATGGGGCCACAAATTCAGTTCAACCCAATCAATAAAAAAAAAACTAAAAACATTAAATTGAAAAAAAAAACTTTTTTTTATAAAACCCCATCTGTATAAAATTTCAGAAAAATATTAAATCAGCAAAATTTAAAATGGTGTTTTTTTCATTTGCAAAAAAAAATGATGATTCATTTTAGCGCCATCTATCGGAGAGAATCTTACAGACACTATAAAGCTTTTCGTAAGACTTAAGTAATAGGATTAGTAACAAATTAATTACGGGATCAATTTTCCGGAAAATGATAAATGTTTTGTCGTTGAACTGAAAATAGGCAGGTTATTTTTGCTTCACCCAAATAGAGGTCAATGAGAAAAGCGGAGGCGTCGGGAAGAATCCTCTTCCTCCGACGGGTCGTCTCCCCGTCAGTTGCGAAGCGAAAAAGAATTAGCCGGTACCGTCCCGAATAGTTATTTTCGTCGGGTGTTGAAATGGTTTTCAAGGTCTTTGGGCGCTACACAGCTTCCGTCTAATTGTACAACAACTATTGCTTTGAACTTAATTTTGCCAAAAATTGTTCATTATTAAAATTTGTCGGTTGGCAACGCTGGTTTTTTTTATTGGTAACATTGGTTGTGGGGATTTTTTTACTTTGCTTCAGAGCTGTCGAGTTGAAACAAACAGCGATATCAATACAGATTAATTTATTAAGAAATATGTTAGTAACACTTTCTAAATTGACTTAAAAATAATGAAAAGCAGAATTTAAAAAAGCCGAAATGAAAAAATGTTTGATCCTCTTAATGGCGTTAATGAACTTATTAATAATCTATTTTCTTCCACTTTGCGGCAACCACTTAAACACCATGACACATCGTTTTATGAACACACAAGATTCGTCCTTGCCCCAGATCCACTAGGAGTGCAACATCATATTTGCCAATTGACTAACTTCATGTTCTACCGTGGTTACACTTCAACAGGCTTTGTAGAAGTCCGTTACGCTCGAGTAATCTCAGTTATACACCGAGTCGATCTGTCGTTATCGCAGATATCGTGGCTGATAGAGGTTTTATTTTGATAAATACCCTTCTCGTCGTTCTTCCACTCACCAACTTAAACTCAACTGTTTCATCCTCTCGTTCAATTGATGTTACAACCTAATTACAATTTTTCCGATCAACTTTGCGATTCGATATTAACTTCATTTTGGCGGGAAGTTCAAATTGCACAATGAGAATATGAAATGAAAAATCCAAATGACGTCACGTGTCCTGTCGCTTTTGTTCTTCCCGCATTTCATCAATAATTCAGAAGATGTCGCAAGTGTGGGATCGCGATATCACGTGGGTCGAAATTGCGATTATCTATCAGTCCTGAGAATGTGATAATTGACGTGAAACTCGTCTGTAAGCTGAAATAATCATGTCACCGAGGTTTCCAAGAAGAACACGGCGAGCATAAAAATTGACGAGAGAGACAAAAGAAATGTTCTAAGTGTTCTAATAATGAAACGTGAGGAAGTCGTTTAAAGACTTGATGTTATATCATCCCACGCGCACAAACTAGATTACATCAATGGTAAACAATTGGTCGATCGGCTCTGTGCCTTCAACCTTCATCCCTGTGCCAATGTTTCGATTCGTGACTCATCGTTATAATTGTCTACAACCATTCGAAAATTGTATTCAAAAAATTGCTCATTAATCCCGATAGATTGAACTATAAAAAAATTGATCCCAAATTCGAACGTCAATTTTGTTACCAGTTCATCAGCGCGAAAGCAAACAAAATTGGTAACATAAATTGAATTTGCTAATTTCGAAGTGAAATTTAAATGCGAGATGCAAATTCGGCCGTCGGTTTTAACGAACTGGAGGCAAATTTAAATTTAAATAGCAGTTTGGCGCGAAATCGAGACGAATTTAAAGCGACATGAAGGCATTGAAAATGCCACGACGCGTGATCGTTAATTATCGTATTCATCCCGTTGGCACCTTTTAACGTCGTCGCCGGGCAGATCTCACGATCGAGATACGCGGATCTTAGCCGCGGGAATGGGCGGACGTTGGTCTTCGCGGGCGAAGCGTGTGGCACGAAGTATTCTTACACGACGTATTGCGACACGATACGAGTTATTCGATAGCAATCGTGACCGTGGCTTAGTACTTCCGCCCAAGACGACATCAGCCGCCTCAATAAAAGTTGCCCGATTCGCCGCAAAAGATGAACGGTATCGAATGTTAGATCGCGGACAAAAAGTCACCGAACACCGATCAAGCCGACACACGCATACCCATCTGATTTACTTTTCCTCTTACCATTGTAATTTAGCGCCAAAACTTGAACTTATATAATCTTCAAGGTATATATTTACTTACAACATTTATGATTTCTTTACTTGTATTCAATTTTATCTGTTAGTTACAAAAAAAAAAAACATTTCTGACAAAACGTGGGGCAATATTGCATGGCAGAAACTTTTCTCAACTATTTCAATTGACTTTTGATTGGTAAATTTAAAATGTTCAAACCGTTAACAGTTTGGATATGAAAGCTTGTCTCTGTTTGGGACTCTGATGTAAATCACGAGAAAAAAATGGTGCAACACTAGAGATCGGATTGAATATTATGTCTAGATAAATCAAATCCAAGTTGTGTTCGAGTGGTTGTTTGTGTCGCAAGTTATTTATTTGATTGTCGTTCAGCTTGTAATTCGATAGCCGTCGTTTGATCGATGAACATAGATGGAAAATGACATCTACATAGGCATGGCTTGCTATTATAAATTATTATGAATCCTCAAAAAAAAAAAAAAAAATTGAACTTCATTTGGAACTAGGAAGTACAGAAATAATGTTATGGAAAAAATGAAAACAGTATATATTAGGTAACGAAAAATAATAGTTGAAGGAACGTAAGATAAAAACCATGAAATATTCAATAAGAAATACTCAATAATTAGAGTATCATTTTGTATGCGGGAACGTGTGTATAATTAGCGGGATTTAATTGGCATGTGTTACACTTTTAGTAAAGCGAAAATAAACAAGAAGCCACGAGCTCTTGCGCGCGTTATCTCTTGCGCTTTATGAATAATATTAGAGGGAGTGTGAGCAAGTGACGGGTTTACTCGAACGGACAGAAATGTATATCATCAGAGAGCGAAAATGACCGACACGGCAGACAGATGGGAGTATCATCGCCTGTTTACGACGCCTGGAGCAAAAAAATTTTTTACATATTCTTTTCACACTTTTTTCTTATATATAGAATAACCTCAAAATAACTAGTTTATGTCGGCATAAATAAATCTAATTTATTCGGTCGCGTCGAATCGTTTGAGATCACCTTACTAACCGCAAGTTACACGCAAAAAACAAACTGATTCGTGGTTTCGAATTTTTGGCGAGGAAGTTGTAAACAATTTTTTTTGTATGCAGCACCACTTGAAAATTGATATTAATTTGAAATGATGTACAGTCGGATAAGATTATTTTGTTAAGTAAATTGCGAATATTGAAGTGATTGACTTCGGCGTGAGATCGAACAGTTGCGATCGTGGCCGAGAGTTGCCGTAGAAGGACATGCGACCGGTGTCTAGCCGAAAGGCATGGTGGGGCTTTCTCGTGCATATGCCAGAGGAAATTTGCACGGATATCTCCACGGAACCACGTGCACACGTGTACAGAGCGAATTACGGCGAGAGCGCGAAACAAGAGATTAAATTACCTAAACCTAAATTACCAGCAATCCACAAAGCCCCTTGGTTTCAAAACAAGTGCTTAAATTTAACTTTCAAAAACCCCTTAATATTATTTTATTAATATTACTTGGGCTAGAAACTAAATCTGGACTCAAACATTTACACCAAAACAAAATTACGATGAAGCGGATTAAGATTTATTTTTGGTTCCAGGATAATCATCTTTGAACGAACCAAATTTTTTAGACACATTTCATATTCATTTTAAAAACTTGTTTAAGAAAAAAAAATTCTTAGTGCGATTAAAAGTTTTAGCAACTGAATAGAAATTGAGATAGGTTTAAAAAAAAACCGCACGTTGGACCAAGACCAGTGTGACATATTCTTGCGTAGGACGGAGCGTGTGTGTTGAAGACAGTATCTCTTGTTTGCGACAGTGCCGATTCCGAACGCTCGGTGAACGGAACTCGTTGTCTTCGCTCATTCTGCAATAAATTACTGATCTGCAAAAAAGTCAAAATGCGAGTTCGAAACGATACGTGAAAGCAATCCTTATTTTCAAATTAAAAACTCATCGATAAGTATTCGTGATCTAATGGCAGTTTCATCTTTGACGATTGTATTTTAAAAGTGATGCTATCAAGTGAAACTATGAAATTTGATGGATTAATAAAGTTTGTTTAAGATGATTCGTCCATTTTAATTTTCGAATAAAAAAGTGATTCCTTTGAGGTCAAATATGGAAGTCGCCTACTCGCAAGATACATGACAACATTTGATTGAGCGTCGATTCGGTATTGTGGAAACCATTCACTCGCTCCGGATCACCAGATTTGGACATGAAAGTGCCTTGATGAGTGTCTCGAGAGTCTGTTGTAAGCGACAGTTTTTTCGCCGATTTTCCAAAGCTTGACCATAAACTGATAACATTGCTTAAACATAACCTCAAATACAACTCAAACCGTGTCAACAACTTTTTGTTGAACAAAATACTGAAAACGTGTTTTCAATTTACCCAACTCTGAGCATCCGGATACTTTTTTTTACAATTTGTTTTGTCAATTTAAATTTCCCGCCGTAATCGAATTTTTCAATTTGCAACGACTATCTAGATGATTATTCGGAATTTAATTTTGAATCATGTTCCTGTGATAAAACTTGTGAATAATTCAACATCCAAAAAGACGAATTTGAATAATCCAAAGTGAAAGCAGAGGGCGCTGTTATCACTAGGCCAATCATTAAGGACGATGTCTCATTATCAGCCAATCAGTGGACATTCGCCGAAAAAGGCCATAAATTGGCAATTGCATAAGCACGCAGTCGTGTATGAACACGTGCTCAAACTTAACTACAGCACTGACAATTGCAGCACGCAGCAAGATGCAAATCCTCCGAGGATGTTCGCCCAAGGACGCGCATGCGCTCACGGCAGCCGCGATCGTAAATTCTGCACGATCGAAAACCCGAGATAAAATGGCCGGGTTCTCAATAAGACGTCCGCTTATCATCACCCGAGCCCATCATTCATGAAATAGTTTGTTTTATCGTCGTTAAGTATCACATTTCGACAACTATATGCCTCCGACAGATTTTTCAATGCTAATTTCATGCATTATCTAGGGATTTCATCAGAGTTGGTAACCTTTGGCTGCTCCTTTTCGGGGATTCCTTAAATTAAAGATTCATTTCAATTTGCAGTCTTTTTTCATTTGCATTTGACTGCTCACTTTGAAATTCTCAATTAACTTATTTATTCCAATGCATTTCTGAAAAATGTTTCTTTATCTTAAAATATTTTTCTGGTTAGAAAAAGATAACATTGACAAATTGACAAATTTTACCTGCTTTTTATTAAGCATTTATTCAAATTAAATATTCAATTTAATTTGTAGTCTTTTTTCATAAAACTTGATTTGTTCACTTAAAAAGCCTTACTAACTTTACACCAAAACACTTTTGTAAGTTATTCGTATTCTTCAGATGGAAAAATAGAATCAGGAATTCCCATTTTGTGAATCAAATTGAAACCAATAGAGGCCGTTAATGTACAATGTACCACGCCCTGGTGTGTTGCACTGTTGTCATTATCGTCCACTCGGACGAGGCTCATGAATCTCTATAAGCCCGTCAAACTGGTAATTCGTTCGGGAAGTTTACCTCCGTTCTTGTTTTTCCCCCTCCACCTTGTCAAACTCGTGCTGGTGTCTTTTTCGTCGAAATGCGCGATTGTCGTAGTTTCTTTTTGCACCGGTAGGAGGCTTCCTCGTACGCCCAGAGACCGGCTAATGACGCTGCACCGATCACATAACAGTGTTCCTCAATGAGTGCAACGGTATATTTAAATGAGAAAAGGAAAATGACCAAAAACCAATCTAAAATAATCCCAGCTTCTCACCAAAATACTATTTAGACAATTCATATTCATGTTTTTTCAGCAGATCAAACAAAATAAAAAATGAAAATAAAAAAAATAATAAAACTTGTATAATCTTTATCTTTCTGCTTTTTGTAGATACAAAAATTATATTTAAGAAATGTAGCCACTGGTCATATATCACAATACCCAATGGAACTTGAGGAAGATTATTGATGAGCGCCATTCGTCATTCTCAAAAACGAACCGTCGCCTCGGGAGGTCTGCACAATCGAATTCTAATTGCTCAAAAGAACATTCGCGTCGTCGTTTGCGACAGCACGCGCAATAAAATCGCGACTATTACGTGCATCACGCCGTTTCTCAGTGGGAACTGGAGATTTAGCGTGATCATAAACATACAAATCAACCCCAATATTTGCAAACCAATTTGCAAAGTTTTTTTTAAACTGAATTGCTTTTTTTAAAAACCAAAGAAATGTTCATTACAAGATAATATGGGGTACTTAAATTTTATTACTATATTTTTGATGTTGATTGATTGATGTTAAAAAAATTGTAGATGGATATTTAAACAAGGAAAGTTTTGCAATAAAGCCATTAAGTTATTTTTTTTGTAAGCCTTCATTTGTAAGACTTTATTTGCATTTCTGACAATTTTAATTAAGGTGAAAATGTCTTTTTATCTTTAATTTAAACATCAATTTTAAATCAATTGCTTAGTTCATGGAACTGAGATTTTATCAAGTATATATACTCTTTGACTTGTTCTGAACACTTGACAGATTCACGAGTCGTGGATTTTTGACACTTCTAACTCTTACCGCTTACATAATATATTACATTCCCTGTTAAGAAAATTCTTGTACATACAACATTTGAGAATCCTGTACCAATCACATTCATGCTCATCTTGAACTTGACATCTTAACTTATCTCTCATTCAATTCAACATCATTATTCGCGAGAGAAGTCTAATGCCTGCTGGAATCCGATGTTTAATCCTTTTTGTTCTCACAATTTAGCTTTTTTTATTCTCTCACGTTGGTGTGCTTAATCAAATTTATTCAATTTCAAAATGCAAAACTTGATTTTTGATTTATTGATTGAATCAATCTAGTGATTTTTTGAAATGAATAAATTTTCTTTTTTTCAGTTAAAACAAAAAATTATCGCAGTATAATTCTAAATATATACAATTTAAACTTGAAAATCCTTTTTAGTCATGCGCAATTGGCCGCGAGCGTTTTTGTAACACGCTATTCGATTGCGCGCGATTGTGTGCGACAGCGGGCCCTGCGGATACCATCAGACCCATTATGAGCGAACGCAAAATCACGCACACTGTACCATTCTACTTCATGCTTTGGGTGGTCTCGATTTACAAGTGGATATTACGTTTTAGAGTAAACGCAAGATGAAAAGTGCGTTTACCTTTTTGATTGAGTAATTCCTTTTCAGTACTGTATACTTTGTCAGTCGTAATTATTCCACTAGACCGCAGTTTTGATTATTAATAATTAAAACTGTTCGACATTTTCTTCCTTACTTTCTTGACAGAAATGACGTAAAAAAAGTATGCAGATTGCAGAAAAACTTTTCCCAATAATTACTATTCAATTATTTTTTCAAATTTTGTATTATAAGAAAAATTGTTTTTACTTATTCGTATCAGCTTAATAAATGTTTATCTTAAAGGACAAGGGGAAGCTTCTTGTGAAATGTCTCAATGTGTTTGATGAACGTTTTGATAACAATTTTTAATTAAGATTTAAGCTGTTCAAAACAGGGTGACAGTACGAATCATTTTCTCACAATAACGGACGCGAAATACTGTGAACGATTTATTGCAATTTCCGGATCGATACATCGTCCGTTCAGCATGCCATTCTGCATCGTTTGCCTCTTGTGATTCATTGTGACACGATGAAGAGGCGTGGTACACCCGGTGCCCTCTATCTTCTCTTAGTATCACCGTCGTGCTCCACAAGACCAAGTTCCCTTGGCGAACGAGATGCGGATTAATTAGTTGATTGATTCGTCCTGATTATAGAAAAAAATTATCGAGCCTGTGTTTCGAGAAATTTATGCAACTTTGCACACGTCCATCGTGCAGAACCCCTTTATTCAATTTTTCACAGAGAAATAAACAGTTGATTTAATTGTTACTTTGTTGCTACATCATTTATCGAGACGTTTTCTTTTATTTCAATTAATTGATTCTAAATTAATGTCAATTTGTTTTGTGTAGTTGAGTAATTTTGTTGCATTTGTCTTCTCATTTCATCTCAAAAGTTTTTACACTTTGTTGCCAAAAGAGAAACTGTTATCTTGGTGTCATCGTAAAATTTGCATTCGTTAAAAACATTTGCAAATAATTGCAAAAAGCATGACACACGCAGATGTTTCCATTATTGAAGAATCCGCGATCGCAAATAATCGTGCACGATCGCGTGACTGTGTATTTGAGTTCGAAATTACACGGTCGTACTATTATAATGAAGAATAACCTTTTTTTTTTTCTTTCTCTGAAAAGTATTGAGAGAGATTAAACAAAGCAGAAATTTTGTTTGCCTCTTTTACACACCCAACATTTTTTGCGAACTTTCTTGTAAGAGAATGCACTGCAATTTGTTAGATTTCATATAATTACATGAAAAACAAAGGGTTTTTTTCATTGGAAAAAATGTGTTTCATTTACAATCATTCTCAATACAATTAAACTTAATTTTAATGTTATAACTTTTAAAAGAAAATCTACAATAAAACAAAGTTGTATTGTAATTATGAATTTGAGTTGAATCGGAATTGAAATTCCGTATGATATTGAGATGTTGAAATAATATTATAAAATCAACTTCTCAAGTTTCTTGTTTTCTTGATTCCATCGATGTACGAAATTTGCATATTTCGCCCGCACGTCGTACAATTTCAAACGTGGGATGAACGAATTACTCTCAGCGGAAAATTAATACAAAAATACGTATGCTCGCCGCGTGGACGCCGAAATGAATTCGATTCGACTCGGCTTGTTGGATGTCGACTAACAAAAAGATACAAAGACTTTGTTGTGAAGCTTGAAATTCGCAATTATTATTGTGTTCGAGAAATTGAATTCATTTTATTTTTTCAGTTTTTAATCTGCCCATGCAATCAGTATAAATAAGTACAGAACAGAAAATTAGATCATTAACGAACAAAATTCATAATCATTATCATTATTGAAAAATTAGGTTAAAGTATTTTTATAATTTCAAACTCGCATTTAGCTGTTTTTATTTTTGGCTTATAAATCGTGTTCATTTATGGGTCATACCTGCAGTTCAATGGGGGGGAAAAAAAAGGATAAAAAGGGTTAAGCGAATGTTGGATAGGACAAAAAAAAGTGAGATCCGAGGGCAAAGTGGGCCGGTAAGTGGCTCTAAAACGCGCTCCCGTTCTCATATTCGCGTTCGCGTATTCGCCATTTGGTTTTAGTAGATACTTTTCTTCGCTTATGTCCGTAAAAAACGGCAAAATTCATAAAGCGGACGTACATTTTTATTCCATACGAAACAATGATCGTTTAGAATTCATTTATTTGAAATTTACGTGAAAACTTTTTTGGAAAGCTCCTTTTTTTTTGCAGAAAATTGAAAAAAAACTTGATAAATTGAAATAAAAATCCATCAAGAAAAAGAGGAAAGATTAATAAGCTCGAAAACTCTGAAACATCTAGTTGGTATTTTTACAATATGAAACACTAGATAAATCACAAATCCCATTGAACAAACGATATTTCATATAAGTTTCTCTGCAATCAAAACAAATTGAAGTTTCGAGTGTAAACGAGTAAAAGATGAAGTGAGAGCAACTAAGGGATGAAAGGAGACAACGATAGCGAACCAGATATCATAAGTTGTTGAGTTACACTCAGGTGTTCCTTTAGAAGCGAGTTCTTATCCTCGCGAGAATTTCGAACCTGATTGGCCATAACGCTGGGCAACTGCTCTGCCGGCGGGTAGCTCGCCGAATAATTTGTGGCCCTGAAACTGCAATGCCGCGTACTCATAACTCATTTGTCTGCGAAAACGCCATTCCACTTAGTCCGCGAGTCGCCGCAAAGTATAAGTTTCGCTTGTTTCAATAAAGTGTAACACCAAAAACACATTTTCGGTGTTAGATTTATGAAGCAAAGTCTGAATCTGCATAACCTAGGGATTAATTTTAGATTAATCTCTGAATGTAAATTGAAATTAATTCTATACAAAACTCGAAGTTACAATTCTGTAAAAAACATTCTAAGGATATTTTAGTTTTATTTTAGAAGATCAAGAATTGCAGGTCTAGTAAGATAATGTTATTTCCCTGTAATTGTGAAATTTTATAGTTTTAAGTCTGTTTTAAATTTTTTAATTCTATTAACACGTAATTCTAAGGATATTTTGGTTTTTTTTCAGAAGGTCGGGAAACGCCATTGTCACCACCACCGCAATCAGGTTCGTCTGTGCAAATATCACCACGTGGGTTAGGGTACACTTGCGGGCCCATCGATGGATCACTTTACGCGGTGGTCCACCAGAATGCCAGTGGTGGGGCCCGTGGTTCCCCGTTGACGGTGTCTATGGACAGTGGTATCAGCAGCGCACCACCACAAAGACCAAGTCCACCGGAACTGGAAGCTGAAAGTCAAGCTCATGGTGACCTTGACAAGCTGTTACATGATATGATGCTAACTGTTGAGGTAACATTTTTTAAATACTAATTTCAACCAAAGTGTTAAGTTCAACCCAGAGATGTAAAAAAATAGATAAATCTTTTTAAAATTGTTATTTACAACAAAAAACTGAAGATTATATGGATGAAATAAAAGTAGAAGGACGGGAAAAGTGGAGTTGAAAGACTAAATTTATTGCCTCAATAATTTTCCGTTTTCATACCTAATTTTTCTTCAATAATCCGTAGACCCATCTAATTATTATCGAGAAAATACCCTAGGCTAACAAATGATCATATCACCGTCAACAAGTTGCTCAGAGTTAATCGTGTTTTGCACGGTGAACTGGTCTTACGACTTGACTTTTTTCTCCTAGTTATTTTTCAGACGATCAACTGTGTGCACATTGCACAGGTTGAACTGATTAGAAATATTAATACGCCGGTCATGTAATCGGCCGGAGGTATGTCTGACGTTATACTGCGGTAATAATTATTATTACTATATATTTTTCATGTCGTAAGCGAACAGGCGTTTATGTGCGAATATAATTTGAGTTGGAAAAGCTAAAAACTCGTTAAGTGCGAACTTGTTTATTGATAGCCATGGTTATAGTCTGATGTGCCGGAAGAAAATGTTCTATTATTGACAAAAAAAAATTGCCCATTAATTTACTGAATTATTTCTACATTAAAATTCAATAACTAATCATTGTTTTTACTTTCAGTCTATGCCAGATCCGCCGAATGATCAATACGCCCGATTGTCACGCAACGAAAACAGATACCTTCCCGAATCTCGAAGTTTTAGCGTAAGCCAAGCCAGCAGTCATCCGACCTCATCAAACTACTCAACCCTAAAAGATTCATATCGAAGTTACACGGGGAACAAAGAATCCAGTCCTCCCTGCAACTCGACCAGCAGCTACAGTACGATAAAAACCGAGTACCCCCGAAAAGAGATGGTTGACGTAGTGGATTACCGAACCTCGCCCGACCAGCGAAAAGTTGCCAACAATGATTATCAGCACCGGACAAAAGGACACTCAGAGGCGTTCTCGCCGCCGGGACATTTTGATTTCATTGAAGACGACATGCCGTACCATGCGCGGTACCACAGCCAGCCGTTCTCTTACGGAGCCACCACAGACATGATCCGTCAGCAAAAACTTTCTTCACCCTCCCTTGTGAGAAAAGCTTCAGTTAGGGGTAATGCTCCAGTAGTCGACATCAATGACGTTATAGGTGAACCAAATAGGACTCCAACGAGCCAAAATGAAAATTCGCATGAGTTCACCAATGGTATTGGAGGACATCCTGAACACGGTGACGGGTAAGGTTTTACCAGACCATCTTTTACTTTGTAAATAGAATTAAAGCTGGATTATTAAAGGTGATGATTTAGCATTTTGAAATCAAGTAAAGCGAAGATTTTCGTGAAATATATGTCGTCTCAAACAGAGTGCCATTTCAGTATCATCAACCGTGTATAATTTATGGTCGAAGTTGTCGTAAGCGTAAAGCGGACAAACGGAGAAAGCCTCGGCTGTTGAGAATAGGCGATTTATTAATTGCTTTTTTTTGCCAAGCTAAAAGACCTGGCTCGCGTTTTCTTGTCGCAAGACACGGTGCCCGATTTGGTGAGACGTGCGTCGCTTTTTCGACGGACGCATTGTCGGGAAGAGAAAGTTGATCCATCGTCTCTCGCGTTTCCGCTAAATAAAGAATTATGGCTTATCGACAAGCATTTTTAAACCGGCTTATAAAGTGTCGGTGACGGAAATTATTTATTGGCAAGGATTGCAATTACATAAGAAATAGATTTATGAACGTGATTTCTGTGTAATTGTACTCTGGCTTATTTATTTTAAGATTTTTCCATGATTTCTTTTTTTCAATTCCACATACTTCGTTGTCCTAATTTACTACTCTCGTACTGATAATAAAAAACTACTAGACAGAAAAGTGTATTCTAGAACGAAAATGTGCTTTTTAGTGGGATTTAATGAAATCGTGTAAAAAAAATGTTCGAGCTATTTCAATCTGGTGTAATTATATTAACATATACATAAATATATATCGTATATATAGCTTGGGCGAGACGCTCTAAATCGGCCGTGAAAGAGCGCGAAACTGCTACCGCTGTCCCTGTTCAGCAGCTACTTCCGTCTCGCCGAGATTAAAGTATCAAGATTTATATGCTGCAAGGTCCAGTTCCGAGTTGTAGAACGAAAAGAGATCACTCGATCCGGAAACCCATCGACGGCACAAAGACCTATACCTGGACACAAGCTATTGACCCGAGATAAATCACTTTGTTCAGTTACAGATTTTGCGACACGGAAATTTATAACTTCTTCTTTTCGAAATTCATTATCATACAGGTGCAAAAATGAAAAAAAAAAAAAACAAACAAACAAACAAATCGTTGCAAAAAAAACTTTATTGCTTCAAAAAATATTTAATTTAACAATTTTGTAAAAAGATTTAAAACTTTATTCTCTGAACTTGATAAGTAAATTAAAAATCTCTGGCATATAATATGTGTATCATTGCAAACTTTTTCACAAGAGACATGATTATTGGATAGCCGATAAGGCCGATTGAAAAAACGGCGGGCTAAAAAAGCGCGGGCTACTGCGCAGCTAAGCGTAAGATTGGTCTATCACTTGAAGGTCCGCTGACTCTCGTCGTTAATAATGCACGTTATGTGCGATAGGGCTGACGATATCGTAACGAAAGCCGGCTGCTCGCTTTTCTCCGCTGTTTATCGCAAAATTGCTGGCGCGATTGCGCCGAGATTAACGGCATCGTGAGAATTCACCCGGGCGCATTTTGAGCCCTATTATGTATCCCCGATGCCTACTCGATAAAACGATCAACGCGACGCCTGTTATTAAATAAACTCCACGGATTATTTTAATAACAAACCAAGAGCGCGAGGACAAAAATTGCTCTCGAAAACTTGCCGCTGATACGCCATCTACGCTCTACGCTCGAGAAAGCGTTCATTTTTCGCGATGCATGATTGTACAACTTTTTTAAACTAAATAAAGTGAAAAAAAAAACTTTATTTTGTTACAATTAATAATTGAACAACAGACAATTTAAAATGTTCTTAGATAAGTTGAATTTTTAACCAAAACCTAATATGTTTAAAATGCATAAAAATCTAAAAAAATACCATTGTTCAATAAAAGTTGACATCGAGTATTTTATATGGCCACCCGAGAGCGGAGGCTAATTATTGCTGCGTTTATCAATGTATTTTTCTTGCAATTGCTAATGAACACAGTATCTTTATATATCGTTATTGCAAACGTAAATCTCTTTTCATTATGGACAAAAACGAATTTTCGCGACAAATTCATTTGGATGTTATCGTATAATTACAAGAGACGAAAAATGTTTTTGACTATACATCTCATTTTGCAATAATTCAAAATTCAACGAGTGTTAAATATTAACACTCGTATATATTTCTTCCATAAAGAAGCATACACTTTGAAGCCGCAATTATATCGATAAATAAAGATTAATAATTTTTTTCATTGGTTAAAAAAGTCATTGAAAAAATTACAACTCTTAAAAATGGTAAGCAATGATAAAAAATTTCCTTTGATGTACCTTAATAACTCTATCCCGGAGTAATACTTATCCTATAGCATTCCTCGGGAAGGACACGATGCGACCCCGGAGCGACCTGATCGATTAACTTATAATTACGCGTATTCATCTATTCATTCATCTATCTGAGAGACAGCGCATTATCCTGCGCCGTCCGAGAAGCGCACTCTACACCCGCAGCGACATCACTGCATCGTACTTATAATTAGGTTTTATTATGCTCGCGACTTATTTATGAAGCCGACGATTTAATGGCCAGTTTATTGCACGGCGAATTAGATTTCACATTTTAATTTATCTTGATTGCAAAATGCGATTGATTTGCTATTTGGCTATATCATTTTTCTAATTTCTCATTTCAAATCCACCTTTGATGCCATAAAAATTGAAAACATTTGTTAAACATTTTAAAATTAATAATTACTTAATAAAAAATGTACTCACATTATTATATTAAGAGAAACTATATCATATGACTATTTCATGAATGTTTGAATTTTTTCAGATTATCTTGGCTAAAGCAGCAGCAATTAAAACTTGCAGCTAGAAAAGATGAGAAGAATCCTGCAAAAATTTGGCGACAGGAAAGCGGAAATCGCATGTTAGGCGAATTACGAACTGTTCAACGATCACGTATAAAACACGATGGATATGCGAGTGACTCGGCCGTTCTCGATGATGATGATGACGTTTGGACGACTAGTCCAGTTTCCGGCCAGGTAAAATTTTGTTAATTAATTTGATTTCTATGCAATTTCATTTTTGATTCATTTCCACACATTACTCACTAAGTTAATTCAACATGAACCAAATAGCATAAGTGAATTAAAGATTGAAACTTTGTTTATACACTTTTCAATTTAATTTGTTCAAATAATCGGTTTGTAGAAAAATAATTGAAAATTTCTTTGAACTTAGTATATATAGAAACAAATGAATAATAACTTTTTTGTTCATTTCACAGTCAAGCAGTCGAGCCGCTTTGTATACGTCTGCCCCAGCAAGTCCCTTACTTCCGCAGAGATCAAGTAGCCGCAAATTTAATGGCGGCATCGGAAACACTCTCTCCGGGCGACCAAGAGCCGAAAGCGTGAACGAGCGCCCTTTCGTGTCAGTGAAACGGGCATATGAGAATCGAAAATATGACACCCAGGTACTGTGCCGTTTATTATTTTTTATTTTACCTCTGCGAGATACCTCGTTTTATTATTCCGCCTCAATACAGAATTACAAACCTTTTTCTGCATTTGTCAGTTGAGTTTGTAGAATAAAGCATTCCTTATTCTGTAAGACAAGTTTTATTCGAAAAACTCGAATAAAATATCGGTTGTCTGAAAAGACGTATACTTCCGTGAGATTTCAAATTGATTTTTTTAGAAGAAAAAGACTTAAAGATGTTATTGAGAATAATTTTGAAAACAAACTTTTTCACTGAGCAAATTTTTTTTGCAAAGTGAAAGCATTTTAACTTTGATCCATTTCTGCATGAATTTGTCTAAGATTTTTGTGATTATATGTGTAGTATGTAGAACATTCCATTTCATTATAAAATTCAATAGTTTTTATAGTGACTAAAATACGTTATAAAGTATGCATTTGTGTTTTTTAGTAAAAAATAGACATGGTTTCATAATATCAGTTATGAAGATTGTGAATTAAACATTGTAGTTTAGACAAGTGTCATCTAAAATGTTCCATTTGTTTAAATAATTCACCTTTCTTTAATTTTGTTTCTAATTGATCAAACAACTCACAATTTTCAATTCCATCTCTCTTTCCCAAATTAACGATTAAAAGCCTTCTAAAAGAATATGCTGTTAATTCTAACGATGAATCTTTTCAAAAACTTGAAAAAAAACTCGGATGTTACCCCAAAAATAACTGAAGGATTACCATGAACGAAGCATGTGCGCTGAGAAAAAGCTTGGCTTTACAGAGTCCTCCATCGTCCCCTCAACTATTGAGTACGGGACAAACCCGAGACAATAAACAGGCTGACAAACAGAACCACAAGCAGAACGGGGAATCCCTGAAAACAGAAGGGAATCCCCGGACAGACGGTTATTCAAACAGCAAGGACACGGAAGCCGGACTGCTGACCATGGTTGCTAGAGAAATGAACTCGGGCGATCCCCTTGCGAGCCTCATCCAGTCGTTGGCCGCATTGTCACCAATTCGCGCGCCATCTGCTCTTGCAAATCACAAGACCGATGGTGGAACTCTCGCGCAAGATAACAGCATCATTGCGGGCAATACCGCAAACTGTTCCCCTAATCAGTCACCAAAAGCATGGCAGAATAGCACGCAGGTTTGTTTGTCATTGCTGCTTCTGCATTGCATTGAATTAAAAATTTTTGTTCTAATTTTGTCGTATCATTCTGATGAAATGTGGCTTTTTAATGTTTCATGATTGATGTTCGCTTTTTGCACTGATACATTGATTTGCACTTGAAATGTTTGTCTGTAAACTTTTGATTCGATTTGAATGTAACTTTGAATCACTCTTTAGATCTTAAATCATTTTTTCTAAGTAATTTAGTAATCTGTTAAAAAGCTTTTATAGTAGAGGATTTATCTTTTGCAAGTGAAGACTATTTTTGGGAACTTTTAAATTATACTTTGTAAGCTTGTTGAAAGCTGTTGAAAAGAGACTTGAATTTTCAGGGAGCATTTCGTGACATGAAACTAAACTGACTATTAAGTTAACATTTTCAATTCTGATAGAGACATTGGTTTTATTAAAAGGGACTTGTTGGCATTATGAAATATATTGTCCTTTTTACAAGAAAACTGATTTCAATTATTTTTACAGTCACAAAATGATTTTTCGTCGTCATGGACAGATCGAAGTGTAAGTCCTGGGACCACAGTGGTAGGGGGTGCTTCGAGGCCACAAACCCCTGCTTTCCCGGTACATCCTCGTACTCCGTATGTTAACAACTCGTCACCAACGGTAACTTTTGCCAGCGACAGAGGATACACATCATCGAATAATATTAACAATATTAACAACAACTTGCATCATCACAACCACAACCACATGGATAATAATAATTACAACGTCGACCGCGCCATCTACATAGAGGAACGCAAGGAGGTGAGGGACGCGGGACTTCCCCCTAAGAGTCCGACAACACAGCGGTAAGCATACAATTTTTTTTGAACTTCTAATTTGAATGTTTTTAGCTGAAACTAACTTCAATTTAATTAAAAAAATTGAAATTATCAAATGAAAAAGTTTCAACAATATTATATCTAAAGCAGTTTTCATTTTGATTAATAAATTTTTTGTTAGATTTCAAATGAATCAATTATTTAATGGACATTCTAGGAAAAATGAACGAGGAAACATTTTTAAAGTAAAAAACAAAAAGAATGTTATAACAAAATGATTAATGATTTTTTAGACGCTTGAGTTTTCCGGAAAGCGGAACTTTTAAAGATCCGCGTAACAAGCGTTGGCCACTGACTAACCAATCGGCGTCATTCGATTATTATAGGTAATTTTATATTGTGAGAACAAGGGTTGTCAATTAAACGACCAAGTCATGCACACATTTTGTACACAAATGCAACCCATAACGTTCAGTGTCATCGCATTAACCCGGACGTATGCTTGTACGTAAACGAGCTATGGCTTCAGTGAGAGTGATTTATATGTCAAATGACATAAACTCGAAATAATCATCATCATTTACAATTTTTAACACTAAAAATCTGTAGAAAATACAATTTTGATGATTATTTTCATGTAATTTGTATGTGTCTTGTAAAATTTTATGTCCTTCGTTTCTTTTTGAGTGTTTTTTTATGGATTCAATATTTGATCACAAATCTGCCAATTGCAAATGAACTAACAAAAATTTCGATGCTTTCTTACCACAAAAATGATACTATGTCATCCGAATTTCATGCAAAAGGTAGCACAATCGGATAAAAAGTGATTTATATGATAAAAAATATAATAAAGTAGATAAATATATTTATTATGTTAAATATATTTATCTCGAAATGTATTTTAAAAGTAAATGTTCAGTTCGCATTGCACGAAAAATCAATTCAAAAATTCATTGGTCCATGTAATTTATGTGAGGTTGGTGGAGAAGCCTGGGTCGTCGATCGTCTCTAAAGTGAGATTGTTTTCTTGATTTTTAGCAAGGATCGACCCGTCTCTCCGAGCAGCGAGACTGCAGTTTCGCATTTACACACCATCAGTCGCAGCCCAGGGACGCCGACACGAATCGAATACACTCAGAGTCCCAAGGTGCGATTTATTTTTCATCGAACACAATCTTCAGCCCTCTATTTCTCAAAGCTCGATTCTCTATCAATGTAGTATTTTGTTCTGCTCACCACTTTATCTTTTTTACCCAAGATACTTTTTAATGTCTTGCACGAAAATGTTACAATTAATTTTGTATCTCTACAACAGATAAACATTTTACTCGTTTTTAAAATCAACTTCCAATACTCCGTAATATTATAATACTAGTAAACGTTTATTGAATTTGTATTTACAATTATTTTTTAATTATTGAAAAAAATGACGAACTAAACCAAACGTACTAAAAAGGAAATTTTGATTTCAGAGCACTGTATCGTACACGTCTATCCAAAGTGTAGGCCAGTCTTCCCCACACGTTCAGTATTACATGTCGAGGCGATCGAGTGTTCACTCGAACACAGAACCGCACGAAGTGGCCGACGCCAACGTTAAATTTGTCAGAGACACAAGCAAAATTTGGTACAAACCTAACATTTCAAGAGAGCAAGGTATTAAATTTCATTTCAACCAAGATTTGTTCAATTTTTTTGTGCATTTTTACTCCTCCTCTCATTCTTATTTTTATAATTCTACAACTTTACACTCACAAGGGAGAAGTTATTAAGATAACATAATAAAGTACAAAAAGTAAAGTACGAGTTACTAAATTTTGTATTCTAATGAAGTTTTTGAAATATTAGATATACTTTTTGCTAATTTGTAATTTTTTATTACAATATTTTACAGCAATTGCAATTTTGAAAGATGCACAACCAGGAACATTTGTTGTTCGCGACAGCAACTCTTTTCCCGGCGCATTTGGACTTGCTCTTAAAGTGAATACACCACCTCCTGGTGCGCCCTCGAGTCCCAAAGATCCGTCAAGTGAACTCGTGCGCCACTTCCTGATCGAACCAACGTCCCGAGGAGTTCGGCTAAAGGGTTGTGCAAACGAGCCAGTTTTTAGCTCTCTTTCAGCTTTGGTCTATCAACACAGTCTGATGGCCATGGCTTTGCCCTGTCAATTACTGTTACCTGAACCGGATGCTGCTGCTAAGGCACTAGATTCTCCAGGAACTAATAGCGCACAACAGTTGTTAGCTCAGGGAGCAGGTGAGCAGTTGAAACTATTCATAGTATAAAATAAATTAAAGAACATATTAATAAATATAAAGCATTTTATGAAATATATTAAAAAATGAATTATTGCAGCTTGTAACGTACTTTACTTGTTTACAATGGACACCGAATCGTTGACCGGGCCACAGGCGATCAAGAAAACAATCACGACGTTGTTTGAACAAAAGCCCCTGCCAGTCGCAACCATTGTCCACTTTAAGGTGTCGACCCAGGGCATCACGCTTACAGACAATGCACGAAAATTGTTCTTCCGCCGGCATTACCCCACGAACAACATAAGCTTTTGCGGTCTCGACTCCGAAGATCGTAACTGGGATTTCATCAGCGAGGAAACCGGACGACCTTTGAGTGCCCAGTCAGTACTTTTGACCAACTTAATTAGACCACAAAACTTTTCTTGAAAAATAGAAGAAAAAAGTGAAGCAATCATCCGCATTGTAAAATAATAATTTGAATTTCATTTCAGTCGCTGCTTTGGATTCGTTGCCCGAAAACCAGCTCACAAATCAGACAACCAGTGCCATGTTTTCGCAGAACTAGAACCAGAGCAGCCTGCGACCGCGATCGTCAACTTTGTGAATAAGGTAATGATGGGGAGCGCCCATATGAAGGCGAACATTGTCTGAGGGTTGCACGCGTCCTCTTTCACCCTCTCTCTATAATTTTGCGTGCAAAATTATCGAGAGTACCAAACCGACAAACCAACCAACAGCTGCCAAATTTAAAGTAGACTTAGAAACTAGACGACGGTTTAAAAAAAAGTCTAACTAATTGTGTAGAGAAAGAATTTGAACAAAAAATGAACTACACAATACTAGAAAAAAGAAACGCAAGCAATAAGTTAATCACAATAACCAAATAAGTATGGATTAATGAAAAAAGGTGTTCGATATAATCGATTACTTGGGGCTCGTATGACGAGTCCGACCGTCGCGTTTGTAAATTGTAAATAACGTCCGAGCCTTAATTTACACATTAGCTCCTAAGCAGTTGAATGCTAAAAGCAAAGTAACTGAAGAAAATCGAGGGAGATCTTGCCATCGCGAAAAGGCGCGAATCTCTAAGTGGAATATTTTACTCGCCTTCGCAGCTCCTCGTGAAAGTGACATGAGCGTCAAAATTTTATATTATTTATTGTTATTAATTATTATTCTTATTATTAATCATTATTTATCATCGAAAATTGTATATTTATTTGAAAAAATTTTAATCCTTATTTTTGTAACGCGTTATTTATTATGGTCACGAGGAGACAGTCAATTAAGGGACAATACCAACGACTAGCGTGATCTGTATTTTGAAACGATACGGATTGTGCTTATGTTGCTGAGAGAGAAAAAGTTCAAAGTTGAATTGTAAAGTAACCGATTTATGTTGATCGATATTTTGACAACAAGTATGAATTAATTGTATAGTTGATTTTTTTGTCAAGAAATTTATACGGGAAGAAGACGATCTGTGTAATGTAAAAATGAACGTTCTACGTGTACTGCTTTAACCCCTAATCAAACAGCTACGCACGTGCTAGTCAAAATTCGAGCTGCGACGTTCGGTAGGATGTGTCTTATTTAATCTGTTTCGATTTTTTGTATCGATATTGTATTCTTCTATTGTACCATTAGTTTGTCTTCGCCAGTTCGACTAACAACGTTTGTTTATTAAATGTCAGTCATCGTCTCACGTTTATTCTTATATCAAGTGGAAGCTATTAAAACAAATGGATTGACGAAAGTTATTCTTATTTACATACACTATGTTAATATCCGTGTTAACGCATTGATATTATGTTGTCGTAAGCCGTATAAAAGTATACGATATATGATGTTATATGAATATGTATGGTATATGTATATGAACAGAAATTATACATATATGAATGACTAATGAAATAAATATATCCGCTGCGAATAGTCGTTGTGTTAATTTATTTATTGTACCTCCAATTTCGACAGTATTTTAGGAACGGGCGTTTAAAAAAAATTCATCATCCTCAAGAACCCTGTTAAATTATTGTATTTACAATTGAGTATTTACAGAGCGTCAAAATAAATCAGACAACTGTGAATCTAGACGTATAAAAAGTACAATTGTCATCTCAAAGTATAACTAAATGAGTTACAATACAATAAGCGCCTTAATTTAAGACAAAAAGTCCACAGAAAAAGTATAAAAAAGTTCTAGAAACAAGACCTACAGTGAGCGTTGTTTTTTGGTCGTTCATAAAGTGATGACTTATTTCAAGATGATCAGTCTATACATATAATATTGTCAGGATTGTCAACAATGACACAACAGATTCCATTACCAGATTCGTGCTTGCACTTTGTGCATACGAATCCACAATGTGGATTTTCCAGCCCATGTTGGCGTGAGTGAATGAATTGTAATAAACCGTATCAGGCCATGATGAATTAGGGGTGACTTCTAGAATTCCTCCCTCACCTATGAAACAAATATCATTTAAACAATTTTAATTGATTCAACATTTGAATGACAAAACATATTACAATTTTTTCTCACCTTCTTCGCAAACTAATACCAAAGAACGATTGAATTTTTTGAAACTTGGAAAATCATCGTCTAATCTTCTATCCCTATCCCGATGTTTTGATAAACACAAAGGGCCAACAGAAGTTGGTCGGGGTCGACCTCTTCGATCAAACTCCACTCCAGCAAGTACTCGAATCTTACTCTGCGCCGGGTCAGAAAGTCTATCATAGCCACCATGAGGTTCATCAGTGATGATCAAAGGATGGTAAAGGTTTGGACTGTGCGGATTGTTGCCTCCGTGGACTCTGAAACTGTAAGTCAAACCGCGACGTAGATAAAGTTCAGGAGCCAGCTGACCGTTGATATACCATGCCAATCCTGTGGTTGTTTGACCTAAAATTATAATAAATTTACAATATGTTTTGCTCTAATCATATTAAAAAGCAATAATATATACATTTTTCATATCACCTGTTATGGCCTGATATCCCTTGCGGCCTCCTGATGGTCCAATTGTGGTTTTGAAGGAACGAATACTTGTATCAAAAATTTCAGTCTTCTCCCAAGGTTCCCTAAAAAATGTTTGTTAATGGCTGTTAAGTTGCAAGTTGCAAATTTGTTAATTCTTTTTGTAACATTTTATTATACCTAAATTTGTCGTCGTTAACAGTCCAATCAAGACAACTATTTTCCGGCTCGGTTCGACCTAAGTGGAATTTGAGATTGCTCTTTGGATAAGTGTGATGGAAATTCGGCTCGTTGTTCTCATCCAACCGTCCAAGTGCCCAGATGACGTAAATAGGCTTGTCTGTAATATACTCTTTGTCTCCTGAGTCAGCTGTCCATTATGAAAAATAATAAATTTTTGTTAATTTAGATAGAATACAATTGATTTTTAACTATTGATTGTTTATGTTAATTTTTCTTACACGAAATGAGAGTTCTTCTATACGTCACAACAGTAATTCCATTTTCTCTTATTGCAGTGTAAAGTTGATTACTATCCAACCCACCCACAAGTTCATCTTTACAAACTCCTTTGTATTGTCCTAGAACTTTGTTACACTGCAATTGTAATACTAATATTAATACATTTATAACAATTTTGATTTTTTGAAAAATTTATGCAAAATCCCATTCATTTCACAAGAAAATATTTGTTGAAAATAATTACAGGAGCTAGAGCTGTGATATTATAATCTGTTGCGTATGCTCGAGCATCGTCCATGTAAGCCACAGTAACATCAGCACCTTCCATTTGACTGCGCTCGGTAGAGCCCGAAATTCCAAACGCCATGTAATCGTCTTTGGCTGAAACAAAATTCTACATTTAGAAATTCACACATTTATTTGATTAACTTGGATAAAATGTTGTTTACGAATACTCTAATACCAACCGATTAAACCAGCAAGCTGAATTGTAACTTGGGGACCGAAAATTTCCCAGCTCACTTGATAATCTTTGTGGAGTTGGAAACAATTTGGTAAAGATTTCGATCTTGGTATTACCTAAAAACATTTGTCAATATAAAACAAAAAAAATTTCTCATTTTTGCAAGAAGAAAATTGTGGATTTTACCTTGACTAAAGATGGTGGAACATTTAAACTATCAGGAATAATAACAGATCCGAAATTAGTTTTCGTTGAGATATCGTAAACACTGAGCCAGTCGATGTTAAAAACTGTCGTTTCTCCAGGCAACTGGATCACTATGTCCTCATCCTTATATGCTCTTAAAGGATCCAAACTAAAAAGTCAAAAATACAACTAACTGTTGTAAACAAATTTTAATTTATTTCAGAAAATAATCTAACGCAAGATTAATTTCTTACTATCCATATTCGTCTGGAACTTTGTGACCCTTGCTGGAAGGCTGAGGTCCAAGTCCGACCCAGAAAAATGTGTCAGTGCCTTTACCATCGTACGTGAATTGTGGAATTTTTATCGTCTTTGAATCCAAAATTATGATTGCTTCCGAAGATACATTGTGCGATCTTTTGGATAACTGTGAAACTCTTTGTGGTGCTGGAGGATCGAACTCTTCAGGAATATAAACATCTCCAAAAGTATTCTGTAATTATTTTGTGTAATAATCATCATTTGAGGAATATTATTTTAACTTCCTATTTTGACAGAAAAAAATTTGGCTATCATTACCTGACTTGATAAATCATAAATTGCGAACCACTTGATATCAGTTATTTTTTTCTTGTCCGGTAACGTCAGAGTGAAACCCTTATTTAAATATCGATCCAGGACATTCGTTCTAAAAAAACAATGTATAATTTTATGATTTGCAATTCAATTCAATAAAAATAAAAATTTAAGTAATTAAATAATTTGCATAAGATAAAAGTAAGTTTACATACTTTCCCCATTCATCTGGGACTATAAAACCTTGCGGTCCCGGACGATTAGATGCACCGGCCCAAAAAAAGGTGTCAGCGCCGTTCCCATCATAACTGAATGAATCTAACAGTAACGTATACTCGTCAACTGCATATATATCACCTGACACCTGATGATGGTAAGCATTGAGTTTTCCCAAAAACTTTCCTTGGTACTCTGTTTTTTCTTGCTGGCCAAAACCTACAGTGACAGATGTTATATATTATTTTTAAAAATTAATTATAAAAAATTATGAAATTAAATTAATATTTTTGGTTACAATTTTCTATTAATATCAAATTTTGTTTCTTAAAGCTAACAAAAAAGCATTAAATTTGATACATTTTTAATTGTATCGAGCAGTTTTTTACAATTAAATATTAATTTAAAAAAGTGAAACGTTCCAACATTCCAACATCTTTTAACTCTCCGGCAACCTTCGATCATCGAATCCCGTTAACAGCAGCTATTTCAATGTTCGATCATGACGTCACGCATAAACAATGCAGTGCAAAATTTTTCATTTTAATTCACGTTTTTACTAATGTCAACAAATTTTTGATTTGTGCTTTATTAGAGATTCAAAAATGGAAAGTTTTTCATTAAAAAGAAAAAAGGGATTCCCATCTTGCATTGAAACAGGTGTTTCTTCATCTCACTCACTCGATCGGCTAAGAAGCGCCAATGTCAGGATCAGGCACGCCGATTTCGTTGCCATTTTGTGTCCCATTTCACGTCAACCCAAGAGCCGATTTTGATTGCTACCGAGACTCATTTTCTACCTCTCAGAATCAAGCGTTTTCACACACTTATTAAAAAAAAAAAAACAGTTTTAATCGATCAATGTGGATCGACTGCGATCAATGGTAGAAAGCGACTGCCTTCTTGTCTTCTCAGCGAGTCAGTTTAGCGTTAGCACTCTCAAATGGGAGAAGAGAAAGTATATGCGTGGAGAAACGGTAACGCAGAGATCTATTTTGGTATGATATTTTTTATGTTCTGTTCAATTTCTCTTTGTATTTTCATATCACTTTTTTCATAATTTCTACTTTTTTATTTGATTAATTTTAATTTGTTTAATTTGTTTAATTTGTTAGAGATTACTTTCACTTTTATGTTTTACACTGTTGTAAACGAACATCATTATTGATATTATCATCTGGATACCGGTTATATATATTTTTTTTTGAAGAAATTACATGAAGTATATGTAGATAGAAGGAAAAAAAACTTCATGTTCGTTTAATTATTAAAAATTCTGTTTTATTCGTCATGTCAATTTTTCCTCTCCACTAATATAAATAAATACAAAACAAAATAAGAAATTACATGTTCTTACAATGATCTATAAGTATAAAACTCGCATAAAACATTGATCATACAAACACGTGTAAACTGAGCAAACAATTTGCATCCGCTAATGCCAACTATAAAAGTAAAATGTAAAACCGTAAAATTGTACAACCTTAAATCTTAGACAATGTCAAACTTTAACAAAAATAATCTCATTAAATTGTCCGTTTTTTAAGTAATAAAAATTTAATTGCTTATATTTTAGGATCCAAAGGTTGCAATTTTACAAGATTTTCGCTGATCTCCCAGAATTTCTTTCCTTTTGCTGCATCCTGAACTCCTGCAGACAGGGTTGATTCCTGGAAAATAAACAAAAGGATTAGACGAATGCAAAGAAGTTGAGACTTAAAAGAAATTGTTTAAAAATACTAACATGACAGTCCAAAAAGTATTTTCCATTCTTGTCTTTTACTTCGTCTGATACAGCTAGGTAAATAGAAGTTTGGGCGCCCTGTTTTGGGGTCTTAAAGAAGGCCTTCATCACAATGCTAAGACCCCAAGAAAGAGGAATAGGTACATTGCGCCAAATGCCACTGTCGATCATACCAGGATGCAAGCAATTGGCAGTGACACCTGTACCTTCGAGCTTCCTAGCCAGCTCCAAAGTGAATACTATGTTAGCGTATTTCGATACATAGTACAAATATGCAGGGAAGGTCGTCAACGGGTTCGGGTTTTCCAGATTCAACGATGCTAATCTGTAGAGTTCTGAGGCTACTACCACTACTCGACTCGGTGCTGATTTTTTCAATAAATCTAACAAATAAGAAAATAATTAGTTACAAGTGTTTTCAAGAAATTCAAAGTTAAAAAATGTTCGTTAATGATTTATAATTATTTTCTAGTATTCAGGCAAAAAATGTTTAATCAAGTTCGAAAAACTTTTTTGGATAGTAATGATAGTTAATTAGTTTCATTTGTCTTGAGACAAACGGTACGATAAACTAGTCACGCGAGATTATAATAATGAGGTGCACCAGAGGTGTCAAGAAAAGTGGGTCAAAAGTCACGGCAATTTCAACATGTTCTTAAAACTTAAACTACCTTTTTGTTTTCATCATTGATACAAAATAATATCAATATAACAGTTATACATTTTTTGCTATTGACGCCTATTGTCTATAATAGCAAATATCTATTTTTATTGACTACAATTTCTATTCTATAATTTTCAATCAGCTTTTTTTGTTTTAGTATTTATTTAATTTTGATAAGTTATAGACTTAATAGAAGTAGTACCTATTAAAAGGTGCGTGAGTAAAAATGGACCGTAATGGTTGGTGCCCATGGTCATTTCCAAACCATCCTCGGTGATCTTCTTGTGGAAAGTTTCCGCCGTGCCCGCATTGTGTATGAGAACGTCCAGTCGCTTTTCTTCTTGGTTTATCTTCTGCGCAAACTCGCGTACGGATTTCAACGACGATAAATCCAGTTTTTGCACGACCAATGTCCCCGGGTTTTCAGTGCTCTCTTTTATCATCTCGTCTGCAAACAAGACCAATATTCAAGGCTACCACTTAAAATGGTTCCAAATTTGTATTTAAGTGTAAATGTTTGAAGAAACAAAATACAAATTTGCTATAGAATAAAGCATGAAAGAAAAACTAAATTAATTCCATAACAGAATTTAACACAGTTGAAATTACAATAGACCAATTTAAATTATAATTAAATTCGAATGAAGAATACTATTGAAGTAAAAAGTTCGATAAAAAGAAATACCTTTTAATTTATTGGCACTTTCAATGTTGCGACAGGCCATAATGACTCGCGCGCCACGCTGGTAGAGATTTCTGGCTGTTTCCTTGCCGATACCGGAAGTGCAACCAGTGATGATGACCGTTTTGCCATTCATTTTGTTTTTGCTCTTGCAGATGCCCAGTGAGAAGTAAACGTATAGTCGTAAAGCAACTAACAAAAATACTACAGCGCCAATCACCACTACCGCTATGGCAAGGCAACACCACGTTAATATTTGCAAATAACTGAAATTCATTGTCTGAAAAGTGAAAATGAATTCACATGAATGATAATAGTCAAATGAAGAAAGAAAAGAAAAGCAAAGAATGAATAAGAATGAAGTTTCGAATTCGATCAATGCACGGCCGTTATCATTGACTTGAGACGAATTAAAAAAGGTCTCTCATTAAACATAAAAAATGTAAACATTTGTATAAACCTTTCACTAGCCGTATCTCATTTCAATCGTGCACGAACTCTTGGATAAAATTTATTTAATAGGAACAAAAAAAAAGAAAGTTTTCCTGTTAAAATTAAATTGAGCCGGTTCAAACTCTAATTGAACTAAAACTTTCTTGAAGTTAACGTCCAACGAGCACACGCATTACGTTAGACCCACACTGCGACTCGCGTAATTTATACAAGTTTGACGCATCGCGGAAAGAAATTGGTTGCGAAATTTATTTCGCTGATTGATTGATTATTCATTAATTGACACTTAGAGAAAAGAATTGAAAACTATTCAGTGATTTGGCGTTTTAATTTTAAACTATTAATTTGCATACAAGAGTTTAGTTTTTGATGATTGATAGCAAACGGTAATATAAATCGGGAATTCCAAATGAATCATTTTTATAAGAATGAAACTGTACCAAAATATAGAAATTGAAATGCAAACAGAGAAAAGATAAGGTGATGAATTTATGAGATGAATTTTAAGAAAGATTTGTGACGTTCAGGCAAACATAAAAAATTCAATAACTCTGGATATTTTATAATCAAAGAGAAATCCTGAATTGGTGATATAAATTTTATGTATATAAATTCTCCTCCGCTTAAAAACAATTGAACAATTAAAATTTAGAAAATGAAAATGGTAGAAAACTATCTCAAGTTATTAAAAAATGGACATACAAGTTTAATTTAATGTTCCAATATTTTTAAAAAGAGCACATAATGTTACCAAAATTTATATTCATTTTAATGTTTGTTCAATAAATTACAAAAAACCAGTTTTATTTTTTATTGAATGAACATATTTTGAATGAAAGTTAGAGATGAAAATTTTTTATTGAATGAAAATGTCTTACGGTTGAATGGAAATGAACGTGTGAATCCGGTCGAGATATTTGACTTAACTCTATAAGGTTGCGTTAAGAGAAGTGTAAATATTTGACGTTGGCCGTACCTATTCGAATTGACGGTCACGGTACCACTGGACATTACGGTACCTTCTTGTTGCCCGCGAGCAACAAGTAATCCCCACCTGAGAGAATTTCTCTCAGCGGATAGTAACCTTGATACTCGCTTCGGCATCAATTTTTACATCTCAGAGATCGGAATATCACAAAATTCAGCTGATTTTTACATCTCCAAATTAGTCGTTGCATCTTTACCTCGTGTAATTGATTCTTACAAGAACCTAAAAATAATTTATCTCTAAAAGCTTATTTTATTTTACAAAATTAAATAATTGGAAAAATTGAGTTACCTTAGTTTCTGAGCATCAAATTTATCTGACTTCTACTAAATAAGTTACCCTTTTGAAAGTATTATGGACCTTTTTCTTAGACGTCTATATCTTTCTGATTCATTTAAATAATTCAGTTGAATTTCTGAAAAAAAATCATAATTCTAATCATAAATTACTAGAAGGAAAAAGTAAGTTTAATACGCAATAATGATGCAATCTGAGGTATACAATCAATGGATTTTTTTAAAACGAAAAAACAATGCCGAATTTTTTACAAAAATGGGCAAAAACTGAAAAGTAGTGTTTAAAGGTTGATATTTTTAAATTAAACGAGACGGGATGGATTTCATTCTGTAAATTTCCTTCGACCTGTTGGACGACTGATGTGGTTTCGAATCGAGAGTCCAGCTCTTGTGATTTATAAAGTGACAATCAGTTTCTGAACACTTTTTTTAATTACCTGCGTATCAATCAAAGCCTCCCGTTGCTAAAACGGGGACTCCTTATGAGAGCGCACAAATGCAGAAATAAATAATGATGAGCATACAATTTCCAGCCAAGTTCCATGTAGAAAGTTTATGCAAGGTTGATGTACCTATGTTCCACTTATCTACAAGATGTATTCAAAAAAATTTCCCGCACCTAAATTTAATCATGCCAATTACAGTCATTACCTCATAGCACATGCATCAATCCTCAACTGAGAAAAAAAATGTATCATACAATCATGAACGGAAATTTTGTTTAATTTCTAATGGACACATTTCAACTTACAAACAGAAAACTTGTTTTTCTTTCAATTCAACAATTTTCGAGCTGAAATAACAAGAAATATTTCCGTAAAAAATAAAAGTTTATGAGTTTGTTGTGTTGCTACTTTAATGGAAGAACGTGTTTCATACACGCTTGGAAGAATGTGATGATGACTTGCGTGTATATCGGGTGTATATCTAATATGATCAACTGTTATTCAATATAATGAATCGTTTTTTCGAATTACAATACTTAACATGATTTTTTGTACAAATTAGATGAACGAACAACGTGAAAAAAATAAATTATACAGATTTGTCAATTGACTATATGTGTTAAAAAATGTGTTTAAAAAAATTACACGTTTCAATTAAACTACAAAAACTATTTCTAACTACCAATATTCTACAAATATGATGTATTCATGTTATTGATGTTTTTAGGATCTTTATCTGTTTGATGTGGAGATTCCTGCTTGACCACTTTTTTTAACTGAACTTTGTATACCTATACTTGATGCCACGATTATCAAAAACATATTTGGAGTTTGAAAATGATGTATTCAGATTAATTTTCTCACATTTATTAATATAAAACAATTTGTTCAATTCAATTTACTTTGACGTTTACACCTTTAATTAAATTCAAAATTTGTTTTTGATTGTTACGTCCTGAGAAGTAACAAATGTTACATTTTTAAGATATGTAGACTAACACTAGTAATTCAGAGTATAGGGTTGGCAATCAAAGAACAATTCA
>JAQQRF010000405.1:0-51391 GCA_030523145.1 Trissolcus brochymenae
TCTCTCTCTCTCTCTCTCTCTCTCTCTCTCTCTCTCTCTCTCTCTCTCTCTCTCTCTCTCTCTCTCTCTCTCTCTCTCTCTCTCTCTCTCTCTCTCTATGTCGCTCTATATAAAAATATTTTTTTTAAATAAAAACATAATACTTTGTGTGGGATGTTGTAAGTACGCGAGAATATTTTGAATTTGACCGATGGGGAGGGCCAGACGAATGGGCAGGGCCAGTCAAAAGGATAACAAGCCACTGTCGAGTACTCGAAATTAAATTGACCCTTATTATTATATAAAGAGACGAAATTGTAATTTAGTGAGACTACAATTAATTGAACCTGACTTCGAAAGGACCACTCTTGAAAAAACCATACTTTGTAAGAAATCGAAACAAAAATTACTTTTGATTGTTTTTTCTTACTTTAATTTTTAGGTACTACTACACAAAGAGAAAAGAGTATCCAAATTGTCTCATTAAACGAATAGCATTTTAGTATTTTCTTCATGGTTATAGAGGGATATACTAAAAAATAATGTAAATAATAATGTATGACCTGAATAGAAAATGCAAACACAAACGCACGAATATCAAAACATTTGAAGCCTTGGATGCAATAACTGTAAACTTGCGCTCAAAAGGCCAGCTTTTTAAATAAAAGAGTATGCAGAAAATGTTAAATTTTTCCTTTAAGTGGAAAACAAACAACTTTGGAGAAAAAAAATTCACTTCTTTTCTTTCAATTAAAATTTAAATACTGTCTAATCAAACATTAATTTGTACAATGAGACATTACAATATTATCTCAAAGTTTCATATGAATTAGAATCTTTGCCAGTTTTTAATAGTAAATTTTGATATTTATTTCTCTCCGTGTAGGCACAATGCGTCTCTAAGCTCATATCAAGCCATAATAACCATCACGGATTTCGACTGATGTCGCATATCATGCGAGCGGACTTGAATTCGGAATATTCTCCGGTGTATTGTACTTAGTACCATTTGCTTCAGCATATGTTTTTAAGTTTCACAGTTTACTGTGCACTTGCTAACAAACAACCTTTTGCCAAAACAGAAAGCCGACTACTACTACATTAAAATATTCTAAGGATACGGAGAGTAAAAAGATAACCACGGCGGCCAGTACTGATACATAAATGGTAGACGCATACGCGTTTTTGAATAGCGCTACACACAGTTTCAGTGCAAGAAAGGTTTCTATGTATTTCTTTGTACCGTTATATAACTTTGAAATCTACAAACACAAAGAATAAATAAAATGAATTCTTTTAAATTCACATGCTGCAAAAATATATCTGTGCCATTTATTCCCGTCAAATGAAAGTAATACACATCAAATTGTAGTAAATTCACACATAAAAATAAAAACGAAAATACATCTAGAAAATTTCGTTGGTTAGATTTGTTTGTTTTTTAAGTTTGACAAAATTAGATGTAAAATTATCATTTCAATCGGTTTTTACATTTCTGTAAAAGAGTTATAGGTCGAGTATATAAGAACCTATGAGAAAAATTTGCAACTATAAGTTGAAGATAATAATGTTTTTTTTTTTTTTCGAAAAAAAACTTGTAGAATAGTTGAAAGCAAATAAATTATGAGCAGTCAGTAAATATGAAAAAAAAACTTGAAAGTTGTATGACAAAGGTCAATTCAAATTGAACGATTTTAGAAAGAAAAAAGCGCGTTGCGTGCGGGTTTGCGCATAGCACTTTTCATTTCCTGGCTAGTATGTAGCTGAAGGGGCTTTTTCACTCTTAGTCCATAACATTGTCTCGGATTTTCAATGGTCCAACCACTGCGGATAAATCAGCCATAGAATATATGAGTTATAACGATGGCTTGTTAATGTCTTAGCGATGTCCGAGTAAGAAGGGTAACTCAAGTACGTTCGAGGCATTGTCAGGACCCTCTGATTCTGAAATATTCAAGCAGCCGTCTTGCCACCAGCTTTACTGATCCGTACGATTTACTAAAGGTCGGCAAATCTGATAAGAAGTTTTTGATACTTATGTCAAACCTTCCAACTGATACAAACTTTGTTTGCATCATCTATTCTTCGCTTTAATAATAAAAACTTTATTTATTGTTCCAACGTCCAAACTATTTTTCTGTTTAAATAACATCGTTTTGATAAATATCATATACATATAAACTAATCGATACACATCGAAAATATTAATTTAGAATTTTACAATTTTTTTTGATAAATGGCAAAGTTTAATTGATTACAATAAAATAAAAAAATATATATATATCATTTTGAAGAATAAAAAAGAATTACATTTTTTTTACAATTTCATTTGTAAAAACTAAATTAATTTTCAATTCATTATCTAGCATTTCATAATAGTTAATTAACTTGGTTAACTGAGACATTTCAATTTTCATTCTTTAATGCTAAGTTTGATTTTTCGATATTCTATTTTTTACCTAAGTCGACGACTCAATTTCTGTGTAATGAAGAAAATCCGATTCTGATCCGATTTGTGACGCTCATGGCTCAACCCTAATAGAACATCAGGTGCATTTAGGCTACTAATTCAGATATGATAAGCCTTCAGAACTTTTTACAATGATTAATTGGTTTTATTTATTTGTTTTTTCCAAAACTTTTGATGCAAACATTACACAATGTCGCAACATTGTTAATATTTGTTCTTCACTCAGATGTTCAAGATGACAATTATCTTATTCTTTCTAAAACAAATATTTATAAATAAAATTTTTCAATTTTTTTCAAAAATAATATATACCTTACTAACATATAAATCTTAAATTATGTTTGTCTGTCTGTCCTTTAATCACGTTGACATAGAAGTTTCGCAACAAAAACCAAAGCAACAGGCGCATTCTTTGAAGTTCCCTGAGTTTTTTAGACTACATAAAATCCGGTCACGAATGAAACAAATCATCAAAAATAATATTGTTTAACAAATGTTACAAACGACTATTGATAAAAAAATAATGAAAAATTATTCACCAGTGGACTAGTAAGTTCACATGTAACCCCTGAACATGACTCGAAAGTTTTAGCTATAAATCCTATCTGCAAGAATTATCATTCTTAATAATATGTTTGTCTGTTTGTCTGAAGGGGAAACAATTGTACACAGAAGACCCAACACAATTTCTAACATGAGAGGCGTGTTTTTAATGACCTTCTAAGTATTTCAGATAGTTTAGTTTAATTTTTTTGTTACTTTTGTAAAAACAACGTGTACAATTTTACAATTCTTTTTACAGCAAGTCATTTATAGAAAAAGTGATTTGAATTTATGTCAAACAAAAATTGGTACAAGAAAAAGTGTTATAAATAAAATTTTAAAAATAAATTTATTAATTAATTTTTTGAGTTTGAAAAGAGTTTGAATTGTTAAGCCTCTGACATTGATGACAGGTTGACATGTATATAACCAACTTGTTAGAAAAGGTTTTTTTTAGTTTTTGAATTAAAAAAATGCAAATGTTTTTAATAGAAGCACTAATTTCTTTAAATCCACGTATCAAATTGTGTCTTAGTTGTGGTAATGATCAAAAATGAAAAGAATAATTTCGATTGCAATCTGTTTGCTGTTCTTAAAAATAGCAAATCTCATGATTAAATTATTTTTTATAGACAATATTTTAGAACTAATCCGGTTTCAAATATAAAGTTACTTAATTTCAGAAGTCTGTCAGGTGAGATCTTTTGTAGTGTATTCAAGGGTCAAGAGTTCAACACTTCATGCTAAAAAATATTGCACTGAACTAAAAAAAAAATTGCATGAAGTCTTGTTTTCAGAAGTATATTCAGAAATTCACTTGTTTCAAAAGAATAATAAGGAATAATCCGCAGAACTTGTCGTTCTAGTTCTTCCCAGGTATGGCGGCCAGCCACCTGTATTTCCGGTGCAAGGGTGCGGAAGGTGTGACTGTAGTCAATATGTGATGCCATAAAGCTAAATAAAAAAGAAAAGAAAAATATATACTTTAGTGCAAAATTTTGGAGCAATTATGAATTGTTAAATAATAAAATTATACTAAAAATGGATATAATAAACAAAATATACAATTTTTACCAACAACCCGAAGTAAAAATGTATATCCTCGACATATCTTACTGATAAAACCGCAAGATGGAATTTGCATTAATATAAATATCATGAAGATAAATATATATTTATATATAAAATGTTCTACGAGAAACATCCATTTAAATGGGTACAAAAACCGAGAATTTTAGTTTTAGTCGCACACCCTTGAAATATTGTTTTTCTTACACATCGAAACCCCTTTAGTCAAGAAAAAATAGGGTTCGAACATAAAATCCCTGGTGACACCCTTTTTTTGGTAAGATTGTGAAAATGTAAAAAAATGAAGACTTTTATCGATTCTCCTTTCTTCTGTAAATAGTTTTCACGATTGAGGCTAACTTCCATCAGCTGAAGCAATTATTTGTCAAAGGAATGGTACAAACTCTAATAAAATCAACTAACAATTCAACAATTTTAGGCTTCTGTTAGTAACAATATTATGGTTACTATTGAAACAATTTGAACATCCCTCTCATGCTCGAAAGACATTGTTTCAAAACATCGTTGACATTCTTCTAACGAACCAACTGATTAAAATGATACGAAACAAATTTCAAACATAAATACAGGAAATTTAAAATAATGCAAACGATTGAAATAAATAATAGTAGAGGTTTAGAGTTTTAAAATAGTCTATATTTGAAGTTTTTAGATGAAAAAATATAAAAGTTACGACAATTGAAAGATTAGCCTTCTCGGCGAGACTTCATCTTTTTACATTTTCACAACTTTGCCAAAAAAGAAGTGTCACCAGGGATTTTAGGTTGGAAGCCTATTTTTTCTTGACTAAGGAGGTCTCAAAGTATAAAAAAAAATATTTCAAGATTGTGCCAGTAAAACAAAAATTCTCAGTTTTTGTTTCCAGTTAAATGGTTGTTTTTTTTAGAACTACCCATATGGCAACATATGTAGAACGTAAATAATTAATACATGTATTTGCCATTTGTCGTATGCATCAAACAATTGAAAATACTTGAACGAGTGAACTACAAGAACATCACATGAATAAGCTGTCAAAAATTCATACATCACACTTGCGTGGAAGTTTTTTTGTAAAATAAAGTATGGTATATAATCGGCGTTGAGGTACGTGTCGATTTAAAAGCATAGAATAAGAGGGATGGATGGCTCCCTTTTTCTGTTGTACTTTGAAAGCACAGATAGAGGCAAAATATAAGAGCATAATTTGAAAAATCTCTTTGAACGAATGACATTGATCTTGAAGCACTAATCAAACGCTTTTGCCATTAAAAAAACGCATTTCCAAACGGTTTACCGATTGTTGTCCCTTTATTTGCATTCACTTTCGTGCACACGATGAACACTTTTTGTCTACACAAAAAGTTTAACTTGACAACTTCTTGTTTCACACTTTTTTTTAATCTTCTTTAGATTTCTATCTCAGAGTTGAGGGTTTGAAAGTCGAAATAAAAATTTTGTTCTGTATCAAAATGTGCCTTCATTTAAAGCCGGAAGGCAAAGAAGAAAGTGAAGAGAAGCATGCGATGCTTTTAAAAAATATGTGCAAGTAATTGGCTGATTCTCGCGTTTGGAAACTCGGAATATTCAAACTTTGTAGGCACAGAGGAGGGGGAGGTTTTGGGATTTTGTGACCTGTATTTGAAAAATGGTTGGGCAAACTTTCGCACCGCCTCACAAGTAACGGCAATATTCCATGGTAATGACAACACAAAGCTTGGTATTTAAGGCACGTCGAGATGTTGCTTGAAAAGCTGGCAATAAGTAGACGCTGTATAGCTGATGGTAGAGAACGTATTATACATGTGACTCTGTTCTTCTTTAGCTTGAGATTGCCATCTCTTATGCACTTTTATACATCACTGTACAAGCTTAGCTACATGTGTTATTTTGATCACATATATACAGCTACTGCTTTTTTTCGCTCAGCTCAAATTTCACGCGGCTTTAGTTTGATCAGTTGCAACTTTTAAATAAATATCAATAAAAAATATACCAATTTTAGCACAACCAAAAGCAATAAATCATTTGCTCTCCGACAACTGTAAATTCGAACAAGTTGAACAAATTTTTAATACAAAAATTGTTGCATTTGAAAAAGTGGGTTTTCTTTACAACGATATTTCCATGCAAATGAAAATCTTCGTCATATTAGTGCGCAAGCCGCTTACGCTTTTATTTTAATGAATCACTTCAAAGTAGGCACATACGCGCTCACGCATATTTTCTGCGTTTGTGAATTTTCTCTCATCTGTTCGTTGTTTCTTCCTTTTACGCAGAGAAGGTTGGAAGTTGACGTTGCTGTCGGCATCGTCGTCGTTGATAGAAAAATTCTATTTTACAGCCCTTTCTGCGTTAAAGGAGCGTAATACCTGACGTCATATGTGTATAAGTGCAAAGCAGAAAGAAGTACGCGGAAGTGAGAGAAAAAGGGGAAAGCTGTGGGCTACGCAACAAAACGAGATCGATGCTAGGGAGCACCGCCCTACAGAGTAGGCTCAACTTGCTTGCATCGTCTACGCATCTTCGCATTTGTATATATGAGACAAATTTCACATTTATCCTTATTTCCCATTGCAGTTTACATATCCAACAATTTTCATACTCTAATTACAACTTTTTTTATACTTTTTCCTTTTTTGTCTACTCAATTGATGATGATTTTTTATCCACATACAAAAGTCCAATCATTTATTCAAATAGATACATATATCAAGTGTCACATATATATTTTTTTCATTGCATCATGGCTTCTTTAATTGAAATAAATATCATAAAACTCGCAAAACTGTTCAGATTTTATATAATTAAACATTCCACGTTATTGATCATTCTCTTTGAATATTCCTATATTCTTTAGTGATGTCCTTTTTTTAAAAAAATATTGACTTAGTCTAATATGTGATGAGTTTCCATTCAAACATTTATTTATTAGTATAAAATTTAGAAAGTTTGACGTTCAGAAATAAACCACCCTCCAAAACAAGAAATTTACTGATCAATAAAATGAGGCATGGCATTATTTGTCACAACAAGAATTTTTTTTTTTGCAAAGCTCATTCGACAGTAAATGGTGGGTGGCAAACTGATGAAAAGGCCTGTTACCCCTAATTTCATTCCCGCATCGCCTCAATTCAGGTCCTATTGTAATATATTGTGCAATAAGAGAGGAACGTTGATGATTACAGACGAGTGTAAGGTTTCACTTACTCAAATCAATTCTGGCAATTTTTCACACGATTTTCAATTCATATAAATTAACATTTTGAATTTTATTAAAAAAACCTTTTTTCATACTCCAATAATCTTATTTCTTAATAACAAATAAATTTGTCTGTTTAACGAAAAAACTGCAAACAATGAACAAATAATGGATGTCTAAATTCCATGTCTAATTGTTAATAATTTTTTATCCTTTTAGTAGCTTTACTTGTAACTGTTGAACATTGAACCCTCGTTAATAACATTACTATCCCATTCCTTGCAGCACGTCAGTGCCATCAAGATATTATAAAATCAATCGAGCAACTTGTTCGATTACAGATAAATACTGGGCTAGAAAAGCCTAGACGGTTTTCATTAACCAATTTCGAGCCTGGTTGAGAGGGTTGAGAGCAAATATTATTAATCACCAAATTTTCTGCCAGTGTTAAGCGAATTTTTATCGGAATGTGAAATTGTTCCACCTTGATTACAAAATGTAACATTTAAATTAACTTGAGCGAAAAGTAAAAAAATTTGGACCTGTTCCAATTTTTAATTTCATGCTCGCGGTTGGAGTTGAATATTAAATAAACTTTTTGACACATGGTACAGGCAACAATCGGTATACAATACACACGGAAATATGAAAGGGTGAAGAAAGAGACTCTTGTTCAACGCCAGGGGTGTCACTAACAAGATGCCCTTTGATTTGAAGGGGTGATATATGCCTCATGCACGTATACACTCATAATGATTTGTATATGCGTAAAATCTTAACCCGTTCGTAAACTTTGACAAACGTGCCGTAATAAATCATCGCAATGGAAATGATGTTATACGTTCCTCAGATCGCTCTGTGGGTTTATATATATATATTCGCATAATATCAATAAAAGTTATAATGTTATTATTTGAACGCAAAAAATTTGAACAAAAAAAAGATCAATGAGAAAGGAGAAAACTTGTCTGTCAAGTTATGTTTATTTGAAAATATGACCGAAATGAGTAACCAGAAAGGAAAATAAAATGCAATATTATAAGCAATGCGAACAAGTCGCATTTGAGAAAATGCCGTCCTCGCTATCGCTAGACATGACCTATCCAATCTCTCCTTGTTCACACGTTGAAATTAGGGACGGTTTTTTCTAAAAAAAATCGTTACCTCGGGTCAAGTGGAGTTATTTGGTACTGAAATACATTATAACGCATTTCATGCACAAGTTGATCAAATGAATAACTCAAGTTTAATAATACTTTTAATTAAATTCAAATATAATTGTAAAAAAAGTATTAATTGAACACGATCTATTTAAAACATAAGTTTTTGATAGGATCATCAGTTTGTGTCAATTTAAAAGTTGGAAGAAACAACTTAATATGATTTATCTTTTTTTTTCTTTTCCTCGCATAAAGTAGAATAAGAATACAATTAAATTAAATAAACTTGAATAAACATTATACCAGATCAAAATTAAAAAACTAAGCAGAATAAAAAAATATTATTGACGAAAAGAATTGTTTACAATTTCTCACATCACATTTGATAGATATTTTTGCATCCACTACGATTGCAATATATTTTATGCCTTATATATATGTCATATATGTACGGGAGCTGATTTCTCCCTTGCTTGTCACGCACAAAAAAGACTATGACGGCTCGGCGAATTATTCACAACTCGGAGCCGATGCTAGCTACTAAGAGAACAAAGATTTTTGCAAAATTATTTTATATCAACTTTCAAATTGATTCTTCAATTGCTCTTCAATATTTCTTTTTTCTATCATACTACTAATCATTTTATCTTTCAAAGAAAAAAGAACAAACAACATTTTGTAGAAAAATAAATTGGAATTTTGTACAAAATATATATATATATATATGTGTGTGTGTGTGTGTGTGTGTGTGTGTGTGTGTGTGTGTGTGTGTGTGTGTGTGTGTGTGTGTGTGTACATATCTTCCATTCCACTTCTCATGTGAAAGTAAATATTTTTCAAACAATAAAATAAATGAAGTTACAATAAATTGCATTTTGTTTATTTGATAGGCTTTTAGCTCACGTAAATAAAAAAGAACAACCTGAAGTGAATAATACACAATTTTGTCAGAAAATATCCCAAAGTCCGTGTCAATAGCCAATTCAAAATCGTCGACGACGCTTTACTTTATGAACACTTTCATCTTTCTCTTTTATGATAGTTAGATAGTAAAGGATAAACATACCGGAATTTATCTTCTTTTTAAAGTTTCACAGATTTTGCAGAATAAAACATACAAATTCCATCAACAATTAATTCAACTATAACTAAAAAAAAATTTGTGCACACAAATGACTTAACAAAATTTGACAAAAAATTTAACTTTTTTAAACAGAAGTATGCATTTTGTATAGAAAATGTTGTTTTTGAAATAAATAATTGTATTAATTGATCTTAGTTAGTTGAATAAAAAAACAATAATAATATAAAATTATGTCAAATAAAAACCGACTCCGTGTCTCTAACGATTTTACTTGTGTCAAGTTTTCTGTGCATGTTACCAACTTCTAGTTATTACATCAGGATGGGAATGGTGTGAAAGTTGTGTTTACATTTCAATAATAATTATACAAGGTTCATGGTGTATTCCCTCTTAAACAACTCGCGAGCGCAAACTTTGGCAACTACTACCATGCAATTGTTTTCACATGAATTAATATTAATATATAGGCAATAATGGGTAGCTTTGCTAGCAGAATTGTTTCTGTCCCAGATATATCAATTGTTTACCGAGGTCGAAAACGAAAGTACATCGAAGAAGATGACTCAGATTCAGAATCAAAATATATTGACAAAACATTACAAACACCGAAAAAGTGAGTAACTTTTTGATTCCTGTTTGCGTATTTTTCATTTCAAAAATGAATTATATCATTAATGAATGATAATGACACTACAAGTAGTAATCTCGAGAGTAAGAAATAAAATATAATGAACATAAATATTAACACATATATAATATATATGTTTTTAAAAAATATACTACATATATATTAATGAATACCTGTATATTTTGAATGAAACATCAGTTGTCAATTAATTATTTATATTTTACAGGCGAAAACTGTTATCAACGGCACAGTACATTTACAAAACATTGTTTCAAGAAGAACAGGGAAGTGATGTTACCGTTTACATACTTGGAAAAGCATGGAAATTGCACAGAGTTTATATAAGTCAGGTTTGTTGAATTTTATTACAAGAATGATTTTTATCTTGTTGTCAAACAAGAACATTATTTCCAAGATGTATAAAATGTTTGTTCCATGTTTATATTTAATCAGAGGTGCATGTGTGCAATTTTGACCGCTTTTTTATGTTCTTTCAGAGTCCTTATTTTGCGAGTATGTTTTCGGGTTCTTGGAAGGAAGCAAACGAAGAAAAAATTCATGTTGAAATTGCTGACCCAAATATAACATTGAAATGTAAGAATTTGAATTGAATATAAACATCGAATTGTCTTTAAAATTGAATTATTGTTAACGAAAATTGAAATTTCAGCACTGTCAACGGTTTTGGGTTCTTTTTATCAAGACGAAGTCAATTTCGAGCCAAAAGACGTGATTCCTATTCTAGCAACAGCAACACTTTTACAACTGCAGGGCTTAATAGACCAATGCACCGAAGTAATGACAGAGACAACCAATGTAAAAACCGTTGTGTCTTATTACGATGCAGCTGTAGCTTACGGTGTATCGGCAGTGAAAAATGTTGCCAAAAGGTGGCTTGAAGTCAATTTGCTCAGTCACTGTTTCTACAACTCGACTCTGCTCAAATGCATCTCAGCTGAATTGATGACTGAAATAATATCAAGCCCGAGACTGGTTGCTATGCAAACTGAATTTTGTATTTACATGATGCTGAGAGTCTGGCTGTATGTTCAGATGAACGAGGACGCTGACGTAACTAAATTAGAAGATTATTATAGGAACCACGAATGGCGAGAACCTTTGCTGATAACGATGCAAGGGAAGCCATACGTCATGCCATTTAAGGCGTTAAGATTAAAATATTTAGTAGCCCATGACAAGGACGTACAAATTCTGAACAAAGACTTGATAATCCCTCCTGATTGGTTGAATAGCGCGTTCAGGGAACAGTGGTTGCATTTACTGAGGGTTGACGCAAACAAGGACAGCGGCCCAAAACAAATGTCCGAGGAAGACTTTGCTCGCGAATGTTTTAGATGTGGGAGATGCGTTGACCATCCTGCTGAACATATCTGGCGTTGGACAGCATTTCAGTACGGGCTTGATCTAGTCGTTTGCTTGGATTCACACATTCTCAAAATTAGAAGAAATCACAGAGTTGATTATGAACGCATCGAAGCTAACCACGGCAAACATAATATTATAATCAAGTTGGTATCGCATTTTCTGTTCACCTTCCTTTTTTCATTTTATTTAGTAATAACTTTTTTTTTTACTTTTCAGAGCCAATCTTATTTCATTGAATGAACAGAAGCAGATAAAGCACATCCAAGAGTCTGGAATGTTGAGACTATCGCTTCACAAAAATGAAGAGGTAATTTGAACATTTCTTTTTGTTTGTTTGTTTCACCGTTGGTATGATTATTAATTTGAAAATCTGTTTGATTTTTTTAGAAAAAAGTGATGGTACTAGATAAACAATTAACTTATCCTTTGTATATATCATTCAACATGCAAGTCGTTACTCCATTTACGATTTCGGACGAAGATAATTTAGCAACAGTGACTACTCTATCAGGAACCTAATACTGATTTCAACTCTTAGGGTTCACTTCTTTATTAAACAAATCGACGGAACAAAAATTTGATGTAAAACTCATCAAAATATGAGTCCACGACCATTAAGAGACTTTTGCTTCGAAATATTGGTGCATTATGATCTAGTATTAAAGAATTATAATGTTACACTAGCTATCCGTATCCGCTTGATAAATTGACTCATAACACTAGGAACTATTTTTATACGAGATGTACTAACTTTTGATCTTTGAGAATATATGTTTTCTTAAAATATATATTAAACAGTATTTGACATTGTATCAGTTTTGTCCAGTTGTGTAAAAACAGTACTACGGTAAGAAAAAAAGACTAATTTTGAGCTCTAATTTTGAAGTTCTTATTAAATGAGAGTCTCGTTATGAGACAATTTATTCACATTGTTTGGCTCAACAAGAAAGTTGACAAAAATTGACGATTTACACCCGCGGCTATTAAAGCGATGTAGCACAACATAAAATAAGTTTAACACGAAAATAAAATTTATCTTGTTATAAAGTGTATACATGATTACGCTTAACAATATTGCATGGAACATTAGAAAAATTTTAGGTCATTGACGTTCATTGATTCATCTTTTTTATACGAAATAAAAAGAAATTTTCTCTGAAGCAAGCGAATTGTATCCCAAAATATCTATGTCTATATTTTAACGCCCAATAATGCCAGATTAAAGGCCGATGATTAATTGATTTGTACTAAATATTATGCTTAAACAGAACATTATTTTTTTCCCATACTAAAAATAGAAAATCATTTCCTTCGACTTTCGATTAGACAAGCTCATTTTCAAGTTCTTATTCTTCGCCCTATTTTTGTTTCTTCAATGATTGAACATAATCACTTTTCCTGCAAATTGACCTAACAATTTATTTCTAATCTTCAAGATAATCAACTTTCTTTATTGCAAAATCATATTCATCGAAAAAAGGAAAAATTGAACATATTAAATAATAATTTTAGGTAAAAAAAATTCCTAATTAATTTATGAGATTGAAAGAAAAAAATGATTCCCATCGAATATATTCTTTGAAAATCAATATAAAACCTACAAACAAAAATTATCAATGAACACAATAGTGTTCCTTCAAGTATATTGATATAGAAATAAGAGTGTCAAAGAGCATTGTATAGCATTCTTCAGCAAAGACACTGGAATCGCATTCGCCCGTCAGAAGCGAACGCGATTCCGTCAAGTGCGCATCGCAAAGTGCAAAGTAGCAAACGGCTGCAAACTCATATAGTCGCGCGAATCGATTAGTTATATAAAATTGCAAGCCTTGTATAATAACACGTGATTTTACATATTGAAACCAACATCTGAAAATTGATAAAAACAAAATGTCATAATTTCTCTCTGATCAGTTTCAACTAGGAAATATAAATAGAAATATAAAAAACTGGCAAGGAATAAAACTGTTTGAAGAACAAACTGATCAAAAAAAAAATACACTTTGGAAGATTATGCAAGTGAAATAGCACAAGAGCCGGGGTGGTTGTTAAGAATGTCAAACGTTCTTTCATTTCGAATTGTCTCGCTGATTCCGGTGATTTCGATCCTATCTGCAGTTTTGCCTTTAGGTGAGATTATTGAACTTCCAACATTGGTTATGTAATCTGCTAGAAATTGGACTATTTTGTTTCCAATATTTTTATTTTATTTTTCTCCTACAAATTTCATGCATTTTTGGTTTAGAGAATGTAGGAAGTAGTATTCAAGTGTTTTTTCTAATTTTAAAATAGAGTTCTAGAAAGGAAATTGTATGTATTTCTGTTTATTCGAAATAATATCATAGAGTAAAATATGATTTAATTTGTATAATAGAAGTAGGCAAATGTATTGTTTTAAAGAACTAAATTGTTGAACTAGACTCATGAAGATTATGTAATATTAAAATTTATCATTGATCCTATTCTCAAGATAGAACTCTACTTTGCATGCACTAGGTCGATAGATGACTGATTATTATTATAAGAACAATTGATAATCTGCTTGAATAGATGATGGAAATTTTCATTTATCTAGTCTAGATGACTAATTTGCAAATGGTTTGCTACTTTTGGGAAACCTTACATTTGTCGTGCTTTAAGAGTGTTCATGAATCAATAAAGAATACACCATTACATTTAAATGAACTTTTTTCTTAAAAGGCAAATCAAAAATCAAAATAAAATAAAAGGGCGTGTGAAAGTTTATGTTAAATCATGATTTTTTAAATTAAAATTAGCATGGAAAAATGAATGATTCATTTTTGTCCAGGACCGATCAATAAGTCTGCACAGCAAAAGATGAACTATATACATTTATAGTTACAAAAACCTATGTTAGCAAAGTTATGCCTAAGAAGTGCGAGTTTATTTTCATTTATGAAAACACGATAAATTTGCTTAATTTCGAATGAACTTATAAGTATGGCGCGTTGTCCACGTAGATTATAGCAAACATAGGTATTCTATTATATATAGAAGTCTTATAAACGCGTAGCACTTGTAATACTTCCTACAATGCTAACTGGCTGCTCTTATTTTTCTCTATTTAAGAGCGTCAATTCAATGAATTTGGATTGTTTTAAATTTCTAGTAAAATATATGAAAAAAAAAATTGTATTTCATTTTCAGGAGAGGCTATAATATGTTACCAATGTAACAGCGAATACGACCCACGATGTGGCGATCCATTTGATGATTTCAGTCTTGGTACAGTTAATTGTAGCCATCAACCTCGACTGGAACACCTTGGTCAGTTAGAACCAACGATATGCCGCAAAATAAGTCAAATAGGTAAATGTGTTAATGCATATACTCTTATTATATATTGTTTATTTCTGATTTTAGAAATATAAAATCCAATCATCAATAAACAAAATAAGTTTCTTCTCAAATCATAAAAAAATAACCAGTTTTCCTACTAGCAAAAATAAAAGGTTTTTTTTTAATGTGTTACAGTTTATGGTCAAACAAGAGTGGTCCGAGGTTGTGGATTCATCACTGATGAAAGTAATGATCAACAATGTCTGAGAAGAAGCGGAACCCATGACGTGAAAGCTTGGTACTGTTCTTGTACAACAGACCTCTGCAATGCTGCCCACAAGAATACACTACCAGCGACATTCGCCACTCTTATTGTTATTACATTAGCATTAACTTGGAAAATATTTTAGATGCGATGGAGATTCGTGGTATTAAAAGAAATGTATTCATGAAAAGATATGACAAAAAAATGAAACGTTCATTTCATAAAGCTAAACAATTACATCGATTAAAATGATAGTCCTGAAGTTCTAGGTTCCGTCCTGGCCTAAGAATCTTAGGCTAAATGTTTAAACATAGAAAAATTGTAGATAATATTAAAGAAGAATCATTTTCAGAAAATGATATACGTATATTTTAAATGTTGAGATCAAATCAAAAAGTTATTCAATTGAAAAACGAAAAATAAAATCACATTCTAGTTTCTTATGAAGTGTTTAATGTATATACGATAAACAAATCAAAAGAAGAATAATTGCAATCTTAGCAGCTGCTTTGATTTTGTTATTGATTCATTTTCATACATTTAACATTTGGCGACTTATGAATTGCAGCCAAACGAAAATATTGTTGTGCTGATTCTAGTACTGAACTGTTATCATGAAATGTTACTAAAAACCAGTATGTGCTTTATGTCGATTAATTGATGGCAAAAATTTGAGAAAAATAAACGATTCTGAAATGCGCATTTTGTATAGCAATAGAATTTGATCAAATTTGCGACTGTACGAAGGAATTGTAAAAATTGTCGAATCTGACAATATTACCGGAAAACATGTACATAATAATAAAATGAAATATGAAAATTATTGATGTAAATTAAATTATGTTTTCCAGACGAACATAGATCAAAATATAAGAGTTGTTTAAGTTTACAAATCGTACTGCTTGATTGTATTAATTGTTATCGTTTGGGCTTCGTGGATGGTTAATTTACCGAGTGTTCACATCAGCGAATATTATTTTTTACAACAGCTGATAGTGTATCGAATAACAAATATATTATTATATATATTATATATTATTTTCTCACACATTGTTAAATTATGTAAAAACTATTTAAAAAAGATTAAAAATGTTGAGAAATGAAAATCAGAGTCCGTTTAATTGGAAAACATAGTCGAGCAATGAAATTGGTTCCCACTTTCTTATTGATTGATGGTCCTTGAAAAAGTGATGTCTTTATTCTTATTATTGAAGCTGCGCTTTTGTTATGCACCCGCAGTAATATTTCATCTACACATTCAAATCTTAACATCACGAAGTTGTGCCAATGTTTTACACACCTTTTGATACAAATTTTGGCACCATTTTTATATTTTATTCATTATAATTTATTTATGCCTTTGAAAAAAAGAAACAATAAAGTAAAAGTTTCTAAATTCATTTTTATTTTTATTACTCGTATTTATAAAATTTTACAAATTTTTGTAAACAAGTCTGATGATAATTAATGATAAAGATCACCGGTATTTTGAAAGTATATTCACATTGTGCACACTTTGCTAATAAAATAAACGCAATAAAATTAAGACTAAAAACTGAGAAATGTTAAATAAAATTAGAAAAATTAAAATTATATAATTAAAATTAATAAAATTAATTAGATGTAAAAAAATGCAAAAACATAAATCATTTTCATAATTTGTCAGTAAAAAGGCTTCATTTTATTTATGCACAAAATCTCAGTTTTCATTTTGCCCGTGTACAATTTTCTCAAGGTTTTATGATAAATGTGTGTTTATGTATTTACACATATTTTACTTTAGGATTTATCTACTAAACTTGTGATTGATCTTTATAATTTCAATATTTTTCAGATTTCAAATTTTATTTCAGCTTATATTGACCTTTTTTGTTTTTGAGGAAAAAAAATTTATTTGTATCTTCTTGATACAAAAAAAAAACAAAACAAAAAAAAGTTGATAAGAAAAACCTCAAACTTTTCAATACTGAAAATATATGTTTGAGACTAGCGAAAAACGACCGTCAGATAATTTCGAGGTCTGTTGTACTGTTCAAACAATAATATAACAACGCGGGAGATTTAAATTTTGATGTTGGAACGAATGTAAAATTGTGAAAAACAGAGGAGTTACGAAATAAAGTTGCTTGGTTGAAATGTAATGAAATAAATAAAATAAATAAAAAAAGTAAATCGAAAAGGATGAGAGGAAAAAGAAAGGTAGTAAACAAAGATAATGGCGTGACATTAGCGTGCTGAACTTGTATAGAAAGAGTTGGCGCGCGCGAGAGCTAGAGCGACTAGTGGGGATTGGAGGAGAGCCCAAAAAGTCACGAATGCAGGCGCGGCGGCACTCTCGGCAGCAGCGAGCACTTGTTGGCTCGGCACTTGGCATTGCCCCGCTTAAGTTCTCGGTTCAGTGTCGTGCGCATTGTCATCTTTCAAAACATGGCTACCATGTTGTCGCGAACGATCTCGCTGGCGGAGAGCATCGCACGATATAACAGTCCAAAGGTACGTCCATTGAATTTGCATCTTCTTATGTTGCAAATCTGAACTTGTGAACAACAAACAAGCCCATGCATTTGTCCAGCGCGCCAATCAATCGGTCCGTCAAACACAACGAGATATAAATAAGGGCGGCGGTCTCCATATTGTGTAGTCTGCTAAATTCGGCGCCAGGGTCAACGCATTTCAATTCAAGGATTTTCGCCTTGTCAACATTGTTGACATTTATTCTAACATTGATTCTTCCATTTTTCTCTTCATTTTTCAATCACTAGTAATAAATATCTTAACATTATGTAAACATTTCAACGCTGTCAATACATTTTTATTTCGAACTTTGTTACGTCAAGTGTTATTGACATTTCGACAGCATTATTATTTTCAAACCACTCATCTATTTCCGCGTACCACAATTGTTATCATGCGCACAGGTTTATTAGCAAACAAACATTTTTTGCTATTTTTTTGCATTCGCCGCAGTTGACAACTTTTTTTCCTTCCAAAAAGTGTGATAAACATTTAATATGCCATTTATTTTTAGATTCTTATAATATGACTGAACATAGGTCAACGATCACTTTTAGATAAATAACATGAAGTGGTTTGAACCAAATTGCAAACTAAGCAAGAACTAACATGCTTCTCAAGAAAAGATTAGAATTGATAATCCATTCATCAAATTATGAATTAACAAGTGGCATTCCTCTGAGTCTACTTCATCATCAATTGGCTACATTTTTTGTTCATTTCAACTTTATTATTTCATTTACAAAAGATTAGACTATGTATGAACCAAATAAAAAAAGAAACAATTTAAACTGACTTTATTTCTAATGACTTTTTAATGTAAACCTTTGCTCTCAATTCTTGATAAGTATTTTATATTAAAATATAAAAATGAAACAGTAATCTACAAGAAAAATGTGATGTGAGTGATGTCAAATTTTGTTTGTGTTTATAATAGTTAAATTTAATAGTTACACAATTAGTGACAGATAAAAGACAGAAATAAAATGAAACTGACATTGACCTGCATGACCTTGCAGCACGCATTCTTTTAAATCAGAACGTCTAAAAAGATTTACTTTCTTCTTTTTTTTTTCATTCGAATTTCAATGTTGTTTTTCCTTTTTAGCTTCTGGCCTGCAAAATCAACATCTCAAACCAGCCGAATAGGAAGCTAAATGTGCACGAACACATCAGTTATAGTTTGCTTAATGAAGCCGGTGTCCCAACTCCAAAATTCGGTGTGGCCAAGACACCTGACGAAGCTGCTAAATTGGCCGCCAACTTGAATTCAAAGGACATCGTTCTGAAGGCCCAAGTTTTGGCTGGTGGAAGAGGAAAAGGGAGTTTCAAAGGCACCAATGTTAGCGGGGTCAAGATGTGTGAAACGTAAGAAACCGTTCGATTATTAGGCAATAAGAAACAAGTATTGAAAAAAGATCAAGTCAATCAGCGATGCAAAATTATATCTTCATAGACCAAAACAAGTTATGAGCGTGAAAACAAATGTTTGTAGATCAAGGTCAAATAGCAGACATGCAATGATTTATCGTTCGTCATCGGTGCAATGACATGTATTTTATCAAAGATTTAGAGATAAAAAAATTGTATCTTGCTATTTTTCATCATGTTTGAAATTGAACGATGATGTAAATTTTAAAGTTCAAAATGATACCTTGATAAGACACCAAGTTGTGAGAGCAAAGTTCAGTTGAAATATTTAAATAGTAATTTTTGTTGTTTTTTTCATTGCAGTCCAGAAGAAGCAAAGGATCTGGCAAGCAAGATGTTAGGACATTTATTGGTAACGAAACAGACTGGCGAAGCTGGAAGAATATGTAACGCAGTGATGGTGACACAACGTATGTTTCCTCGTAAAGAATACTACCTTGCTGTGATGATGGAAAGAGCTTTTGGTGTAAGTTAGAAAATGTTATTCCTAGTTTGAATTGAGTTGAATATGTTTAGGAGAAGAATATGACAAGATATGATTTAAAAATGATTATTTAATTGTAGGGTCCAGTTATAATAGCTTCAAGTCAAGGTGGTGTTAATATTGAGGAAGTGGCTGCTACAAACCCAAGTGCCATTATGTACGAACCAATAGATATTAACAAAGGAATTACAAAAGATCAGGCAGATCGCATTGTCGTGAAACTGGGTCTTGAAAATGTCAAAGACAGTATTTCTAAGATGATCCTAAACTTGTATGATCTGTTCATCAAAAAGGATGCGCTTCTTTTGGAGGTCAACCCTCTTGCTGAGGACATCAATGGCCAATGTACAAATTCACTTTTTTCTTTCTTTTCACATCTTAAAAATGAGAATATAAAATTGTATTTGTTATGTTAATGACTGAATTGTGTAATTTAATGTTCCGCTAGACTTTGCGCTGGACTGCAAATGTAGATTTGACGATAATGCAGAATTCAGACAAAAAGATTTGTTCGCATTGCGAGATTGGACGCAAGAAGATACCAAAGAAGTTGAGGCGGCAAAGTTCGACTTGAATTACATCGCTTTGGATGGTAACATTGGCTGCATGGTCAACGGAGCTGGCCTTGCCATGGCAACCATGGACATTATCAAATTACACGGCGGTGAACCGGCCAATTTCCTCGATGTTGGAGGTGGCGCTACCACTTCCGCAGTTAAGGAAGCTTTCAAAATTATCACATCCGATCCACGGGTAAACAAAATATTAATACAATTCAATATCTAGTTTCAAATATATTATCATTACTTATGGGTATAATTTTTATATTCATAATTTAGGTTCATGCTTTACTGGTCAACATTTTTGGAGGTATCATGAGGTGCGATGTCATAGCCGAAGGTATTATCGCTGCGACAAAAGAGCTTGACTTAAAAATTCCGGTTGTTGTGAGACTGCAGGTAAATTACACATTTTTAACCTTTTATTTTAGTAAAATCATAACTTTTACAGATAGTCAATAATTTTGCAATGATTTTTTTCTTTATTTAATAAATTTATTGATTTTGATTTTTTTATGTTTTCAGGGAACGAACGTCGATGAAGCTAAAGCTCTTATTGCCAACGCTGGCTTGAAAATAGTTCCGGTTGATGATCTTGATGAAGCTGCTCGAGTTGCTGTTAAATTATCAACAATCGTAAAATTAGCGCAATCCGCCAATCTGAGTGTAAACTTTGAAATACCTCCGATTTCATAAACTTAGATGAACAATGAACAAAAAATTTGAAATTTGATATTTATAATACATATAGTTAAAAAATTTTTGGTGTTCGCTCTGAAAGACAAAATGAGGTTCTAAATTTTAAACAATGCACTTAACAATGCTACATTTTGTGCTATTTCATTTTTTGTGGTTAAATTATTCAGTATTGGCACATTTTTATTACAAGCTAAAACTATCGGTGTATCATGGAAATCTTTTGTTTCATTTATACAATTTGAAAGTTTTGCAGTTGTGAAAAAATGTAACTGTAAATAAGCACCAAAAAATAAATTTAAAAAATCGTATAACCAATTGAAACAAACGTACTGAAATACGGCTTGATTTAATAGTTATTAAAAGAAATACTAGTAATATTTAACTATCAATATTCAATATTGATCACTGACTACGAATTTCTGGTATTTCGAATAGTAAATTCTAATTTTTGTATACATTATACTGAAAATTAAGAATTTAAATTAAAGAAACAACTAATATAATTGCAAAACTGAAAGTCAAATTTTTATTGATGTTGGACTACTTGTGGACATGGTTATTGTTATTTTTTAACAATATCCGATAAATTGATGTACGCTTTTATTCCAATCAATTTCTTGCATAAGAAATAATATTTTTTTAATCAACAAACAAATACATAAATCTCTGGAAATAATGATAAATACTTTTATCTTAGAAAATAGACACGTGTTTGTTTTCATTTTAATTTCTTTCATAAGTTTATCATTTACAAAAATAACTCGAGCAGTATTAATGATTGGCTTTGCGAAACTTCAGTTTCAGTTTGATCAATGACACTTACCTGCTAACAACGTTTCGCTTATATTTTGAGAATTATTTATTTTTGTCTGTATCACTTTATCATAAAGAACATTTTTTTTAATTCTGCTAATAAAGAAATATTTAATATAATTGTATTTAACGTTCATTTTTAATGATTATCATGGTTATTTTTAAAATAGCAATAAATGGTAATTAATTCATTATTACAATACCATATATACAAATATTGTATGAATACGCTTAACTTTATATTCGTAAAGAATTTTGTATTCTATATATATATATATATATATATATATATATATATATATATATATATATAATTCTTTTGCATGATACTGAGATGTTAGTATTTTAACAATATTAACCTTACACACTGTGTGTTACTTGTATTTATCTTTTATTTATTAATTGACAATTTGTATGAAGAAAATCTAAACATCAATATTAATAATAATAATTTACGTTGAAACCGATATTCAACGTAAATTATCGTGATGCAGTAAACTTATGAAGCAAATTGGGAATTGCATATATCATCTCACTGTGTTTAACATTCAAATTGCTGCAGCTTAATAAAATAAATAATAAGATAAATAAAGGAATTTTAATAACGTTCAATTCTGATTTCTCCTTTAAGCTGTAAGGTGAAAAAAAGGAGTGTATATGTGTAAGGTTAAAATAACAGAACAAGTTACTTTGAATTGACAACTTATGACGGTAAATAAATAAGAATTGCAACACAGTTTGTTATTCTTAGTAAATTGGAAGTTTATTGTCTATTTCTCTGGCCCAAGCATGAATACCCCCGATAATATCTTTGATTATAACCGAACTTGTCAAAGACTGCTTCAACATTTGCACTGCTTTTTGAGAATCATTTCCTCTTCTACAAACAACATAAACTGCAAACAAAAATTTCATTAGACAAAAAATGCATTAAATTCATTATTTACTATAAAAAAAGTTGTAATCAATTGATTAATTAAACGTATCTTACTTTTAGACAATTTTTTATCCAAAATATTTTTCTTCATCATTTCTAAAGAGCTTTGTTTCTGAATATCAGAAATCGGTATGTTTGTTGAATTTTCAATTCGACAAATTTGAAACTCCTCGTTGGATCTAACATCAATCAAAATGTGCGAAGAACTTTGGCTTTGAATAATCGCATGATAATCTTTAACTGTTATTCGATCATTTTTGTTCAATAAACTTAAATTTGGATCTTTGTCGTTTGCTTTGGCGCCACAAAATTGCTCGTAATCAATCAGTTTTGTCAATTTTGGATTGTCACCACAGACATCACACTCCTTACGTTTGGATCTTAATTTAATATTTCTGAATTTGCCCTCTAAGCCATCAAAAATAATCATTTCACCTGATAGAATTTTTTCCAACTTCAGTATCAGTTTTACAACTTCTAAAGCTTGCAATGTTCCTATTGTTCCTACAACTAAGATAGGCAATGTTATAATTTGTTTTTTATTGGAGTATTACATTGATCATTTTATTCGTTTATAATGATAAGTACCTGGACCAAGAACTCCTCCATCGCCACAATTAGTAACAGTTTCAGGTGGTGGCGGTGTAGGAAATATGCATCTATAACAGGGACCATTTCCATAGTTGTAAACAGTCAACTGACCTTCGAACCTTAATGCTGAGCCGGAAACCAACGGCTTGCCAGTCATCACACAGCTGTCATTCAATAAATATCGTGTTGCAACATTGTCAGTTGCATCTACAACGATATCATAATCTCTAACCAACGCAAGAGCGTTTGACGAATCGATCTGTACTTTGTATGGGATTATTTTCAGATGTTTGTTCATCCTGTAATAAAACAATAATTAAAAACAGATCACACTTGATCTCAAAGTTTTTAATTAAAAACGTTTTAAATTTTGTCTTATACTACTTACTGACTTAAAACATCTTGCGCAGCAACAGCTTTAGGTAAACCTATATGGTTGTATGAGAACAATGTTTGTCTATGCAAGTTGTTGAGCTCGACATTGTCATAATCAATTAATCCCAACTGACCGATACCACATCCAGTTAAGTACATTGAAACTGGACATCCTAAACCGCCGACTCCAACAACAAGGACGGAGGATTTTTTCAATTTCACTTGGCCTACAATATAAAATGAGAAATCCATTAAAAAATTATTGTTTTCAAATGATTTTTAAATCTAAAAATCAATAAAAAAATAATATTGACATCACCTGGAATTCCTATCTCAGGCAAAATAATTTGCCGACTACAAGCAGTTATTTCTTCGTTGCATAAACCATAAGGTTGTTTGAAATTATTTACATCTTTGATTTGTGCCAATTGATTTTCCTTTTCTTTCAATAATTCTTTCAAATCAGCAATTTCTTTCTCCAAATTGTTGTCATTCATTTTTAAATATTAAATGTATATTTCAGTGAGAAATTAAAACGAAATGAACTTGATGGATCACAAACAACAGCGATCGAACACGTGATGATTTAATGACATATGTATGTAAATACTCGAAGTATGCACCGACAATGAAAAACAGTCAGTTTTTTTTATTTTTATCATGTAAAATACCAATGTATGTATTCTGCCAATTTAAGAAACAATCTTGACAAAACAATTTAAAATAAATCAAAGCCAAACGACTGATTACAATTGAAATAACACTTTCTTCTCTTGTGTGCGATACTTAACTTAAAATTTCAATACATCTAGGTTGGTGTGTTGGTGAGACTGAAATTTGTAAACAATAAAAAAACACGACAATTTAGATATAAAAAAAATAAAAATCAACAAATTTAGAATATAATACAATATAATTGTTACTTCAAACATTTAACGATGAAAAGTGTACAAAAAAAAAAAAACAAACCAATATAGAGCAGTTTGATTTGTATGTGAAACATGTTTTCTTTTCTCATCTTGAATAAATAAGTTTATGGTTGAGCACAGCAGCGCCTCCCATGAAGCAAGCGGAAGAACTCAACAAACACTGCAAACAGGGATTCATGCATTAGTCTTAGATCAACTTGCTTACAGCGCGTTTGTATATACCAGTGAATCCCGGTCGAAAATTAAACAATAATAATCGGAAAAGTCGTAAAAATGTCCGAGATTGACGCGAAAGTAAATATGTCACTCGGTAAGTCGAGGGAAACGCGACAGTTATCACGCCGTCCACCGTAGACTGTACAGCTGCATTTCATTTTTTTGCGTAATACAAAATGGCGTCTTGTATTTAACATATAAAAGATGATGCACTTGTAAAATTGTTTGTCTCGGGGATTGAAAAAAAAAAAAAAAAAAAAACACGAGAAACGCAATGTTTGTTACGAATACAGCCATAATGTTTCCAATTATTCAAGCATGAAATACGATTCCCTGACAAAAGAGTTGAGTCATGAGTCAATAATCCAGACCAAGTAGGGAACAAAAGTTCAACGATAATCACACGATTTGGAACGATAAACAACGTGGGGCCGGAAGTACACAGACGTGGACATATTTGGAATATAAAAAGAGAAGAATTTCAACGCCTCTTTCTCTCTTTTTTCTCTCTCCCTCTCTCACGATTTGGTCTATTTATGTACCGCCTATGCTCTGACATTTGGAAGACACGAGTTACGACAAGTTTTTGAAATCTGGACGCCGGAGTGAAAGTTCTCAGTTACGAGTTATTTATAAGGAAGACACCATTTTTTTTCGGACACCAATGGTTGTTGTTGTTGTTGTTGTTGGCGGCGGCTTTAATAGCTATGAAGGAGGTTCACCAATAGTGTACGACAAAACAATGCCAACCGGCGCATAAATTTTTGGGCTGTTCAAAAGTTTTTGAATTAATGAATTTCGACAAGGAATAACAAAAAAAATACAAAAACAATAGCATTTATCTGCGACAGATTTCACAGTTTCGAGTGACAAAAATAACCAAGGAACAAAATTGGTTAGTAACGCTGATGAAAAAAGTGAACCAAACGCCAAGAGAATAACAAAAAAAATAGTCCAATGAATAAGTAAATGGGAACAACGTCAACCGAACCGGAAAGCAAGAATCATTTTTCAAATCAGAACGTCGGGAGTCAGATATTTGTCTTTAGTTTTTAAAACTTTTTACATGACCGGTTGGGGAATCATTTTCTTTTGGATTAATTTGAATGCTGATTGTATTTCTCGTGTAAAATTGCACTGAAGATTCAAAAATGAAACAATAACAAAATAAACAAGATTTTAGAATAATTTATGAGGTGACTATTGAAGCTTAATGCTGACTCAGGTACAATTTTCTTCTTTTAAGATGAAATCATAAAAATGGAAAGCAAAAAGAACCGAAAAGGAAAAATGACTGGAGTCAAAGGAATTCGAGGAGCAGCAAAAGGGAATGCAAAAGGACAACAAGCGACACAGGGAAAGCGCAGCGTACAAAGGAACAAGAGGAACGTTAACACATTTAAGCGACAAGGCAAAGTGCAAGGGGGTTTCATCAAAAAGAGAAACGCTACTAATGGAGTCACCAAACAAAAGGGCAGTGCCGCGTTAAACAGAGGTCTGCAGAGAAGCAACTCTGTCAAGAGTAATATGTCTGGACAGAGATTAAACACTGGTATTAGCCGAAACAAATTTTCACGCTCCAATTTGAGTTTTACTCAGAATAAAATGAGCGGCAAGAGAACTACAAGCATGCCCAACCTCAGAGATCCGGATTCCGTTCATAACCGGTTAGGATACCAAACCCCTGCACAGATTGCTTATAGGAACAAAATAAAACGAGCTAAGCAGTTACTCATGCAGAATCAGAAACTTAACATTCAAAATAATCTGAGATCCAGGGTAATTATATATAATAAGAGAGAATAACACAATTATAACAATGTGGGCCTTCAATTATTTTTTCGTTTGATCAAACATATTATACAATAATGAAAAAAAAGTTAAAATTAAATTTAACTTTATTAAAATTTAATTTTATTTGAATAATTGAAGCTTCCACATTAAATCAGCAGAATATAATAAAACAGAGAATTAATCGATATTCTGAACTTCCAACAGGCAAATCAAACAGTTAAGCCGTTGACCACATTGCAAAGAGCATTAGAACTTCGTCAACAAGCCCTGTTACCTCAGCGTGGATACAGTAACAGTGGTCTGAGGTCTGACTTCATCCTACGAGCACAAAGAAGAGCACAATACGAGGAAAAATTAATGAGAATAAAGTAATACAATCATAATTTATTTGCTACAATGTAAAAATGTGATTTTCACTGCGTCTCAAACTGTAAAAAACACGTTCAATATTTAGGAATCATTTTTAAATTATAGATAATAACGTTTTGTTTTATTGATAAATTTTAGGGCCGCACAGATGAGCAGTCAGAGTGTCAAACATGCCTACCCTAAGCCTCAGCGATCTATGAACACGTTTTCTGAAATCAAATCACAAAGTATGAATAATACTTTACCTGCTAACTTTACTGTTAGCTTTAGAAAATCCGTGCAAACAATGGTAAGAAAGCAAAATCTTGGAATTATTTAAATGGTTGATTTATCAAGATTGCTATATAATTTTTTTATTTTTAATTAAAGCAGCGAGCACAATCGTTCAATCGCCATAGACGTTCTCGATCAAGATCACGATCCTGTGATGTACATCGCAACATCTCACTCTCCAATGATGACTTGGACGACAGAACTTTCAACAAAGTGATGGACAGTTTTCCCAGACCTCTTGGTGTTACGAACAAAACTCTTAATGAAAGATTCAGTTACTATTCATTTGATTAGCGCGGCATAAATACCAGATAAAAATTTATATAGAAAAAATATTGAAAAAAGGGAGGGAAGAAAATTCATTTAAGTTAAAAGTATCACATGCAATGCAATTATGTTTTTCTAACTTTGTGAGTGTGAATTAACTTAAAATACTTATCTGATAAGAACGTTTAAAATCTTTATTTTCGTTCAGCAAGCAATGAGTTTGCGAAGAATCAATTATGAAGTTACTTTTTAACAGTATTATTGTATTGATACTTGATTTGATATTTTTATCGAGAGTAAAATAATGAATTGATATACAAATGTTTTTTATTTATAACGTAGACAAACAAAATTGAAAGAATAAGAATTACAAACAAACAAAAGTAACTAATAAATTAGCTCTAGAAATGAAATGAAAAAGAATCACTGTAATAAATCGCTTATTGTACGACAATATTAACTGTTTTGTCATATCAATAAATGGAAGAAATGAAACATTAATTTCATATTAATTTATTCAAGAATTTAACCGCAGGAACAGCATATGTGCGAAGTTTCATATTAAAATACTTTATGATTTAGGGAATTGTGTGAAGGCTTCAAAATTGTCAGTTGAGTTTTCGGTCTTTCATGTAGCCAGGGTATACGCTCTTGGTTCTCTGTTCGTCCCACTTTTCGATCCACGATGTCGGGCAATATTGATTGAATACGTCCTGAAACCACCCGCACGCCTCATGCTCCTCGCCCAAGATCCTTTGACATCTGTAGAAATCTCGGTAACTAACGTAGCAACGCAATGTTTGGTTCTGTTGTTGAAATCTGTATAAAACCAAAATTTTTCCAGAGGATGAATAAAAGTGGCTGTGCATAAAAAAACGAGTTCAAGTCTTGCGTTGAAAATAAATATTTTCATTTCTACATTTTTAAACTAAACTTTTCTTTTTGTACAGTATTCATTGCCAATGGTAAATTTCATTTTTATTTTGTTTCTGATACCGTAAACTTACCTTGGATCTTCGCCTACTATTCTGATAAGCCGCTTATCGTTGCCCGAGCCATCTTCACAAGGACAACATTCTTCATTCATTTTACCATTTTTCCCATTACCATTTTTTTTGCCATTGCCATTTTTATTGTCATTGCCGTTTTTGTTATTGCCATTGAAGTTTTTGATATTGTTATTACCATTTGACATTTTAATTTTTACAAACAAGTTTTCTTTCTCATGTCAAAATTAGCGTTGATATTTTATTCGTAAATAACAAGTTTTCTTTTGTTTGTAAATAACTTTCCCTGAATTTTTTTGTTTTATATTTTTTTAATGGTCAAGTTATCATTTGAATTTTCAAAGATAAATTAATTTCATTTTATTCAGTGACTAAATTAATATACTAAAAATGAAAAAAATGACATTTTTAAATTTGAAGAGACATATTTATCAAGGAACATTTTTGAAGTATAGAGGCGCAAGTTGTGCGACACGTCACTTCTGCACTTGTCAAATGTATTATTTTATTAAAAAAACTGTAAACATAATATAACCAACTGGTCGCATTTTGTACTGATTTATTGAGAATAAGTTGTGATACATTTTTTTTTATAATATGAGTTTATTTCTTATCTTTTTCACTTACATTTTACCGTTCTTACTTTTCATTGTTCTCACGGTAAGTATAAGAGGTTATGTTTACGTTTCTTTAAAATTCTTAAGAGTCAACTAAATTATATTACTAATTATAATAATTAATCAGCTAACTATGTGGTAATTCAAATAATTATTTTCACAGGAAAAAATTTAATTTCGTATAAAAATTCCAGATTTAAGAATTATATAAAATTTATCTAAAAACATTTTGTTTCTTGTTTTTTCTTTTTTAATACCAGATGGCTTGTTTATTTCAGTTTTGCTTAATTTTGTACATTACAACACAACCATATCCTCAAATAACACGGTACCATGAAGAAAAATATTACACGAACAAACGCACAGGCAAAAAGGAAGAATTTCCTTCGCTCGAAGATAAATGGTCTGTTAATTTAAGTATCATTGTTCCTGCTTATAACGAAGAAGAAAGACGTAAGTCATTTGTTACCATAAATTTATTATATCTATTAAATTTTCCAAGATTGTTTTATCATAAATTTATTTAAATCCATTTCAATTTTTCAGTGCCTCCTATGTTAGACAGTTGCATACAATTTATGGAACAACGTGCAAAGTCAGGTCTAACATATGAAATAATAATTGTTAGTGATGGAAGCACTGATAAGACTGTTGAAGTTGCACACAAATATGCAGCCAAGTACGAAACAGTAAAAGTCTTAGCTTTGATGAAAAACAGAGGAAAAGGTGGAGCTGTGAGACTTGTAAGTTTGTATTAACTTTGCAGGAAAAATTATACAATTGGCTTCTATTTATTTGAACAAAAAGATAATTGATCAACTTTTCTTCTTAGGGTTGTCAAAGTGCTCGAGGTAGCGCTATATTGTTTGCTGATGCTGATGGTGCAACGACTTTTAGTGATTTGTATAAACTCGATGCTAGTATGAAAAGTATCCTGAGCTGTACGTTTTATTTAAGAATTTGAATCTATATTAATATTTTTACTATTAGGAATTGATTATTAAATGAATATTAAAAATCGTCTTTACTTTTCAGGTGACTATAACTCAGATCCTGAAAAAATTGCAAGTTGTCAAGCAATAGTATGTGGATCTCGAGCCCACCTGGAAGAGGAGGAAAAAGCTCAGAGGTCAGTTTTTCGACTCTTTTTGATGCACGGTTTCCATTTTCTGGTTTGGTTACTGTGTGTCCGAGGAGTTCGAGACACTCAGTGTGGCTTTAAACTGTTGACTCGAGAGTCAGCAAAAATCGTGTTTAGAGCACTGCACGTTGAACGTTGGGCCTTCGACGTTGAGATGTTGTATATTGCTCAAAAATTAGGTATGACAATCACAGAGGTGGCTGTGGAATGGCAAGAAATTGAGGGTTCGAAAGTTGTACCATTTTGGAGCTGGTTGGAGATGGGACGAGACTTGTGTTTGATTTGGCTGCGATATAAAATAGGCGCCTGGAGAATTGCGAAAGACAAACGTAATTGATTACATTTTTTTAATTAATAAAATTTGTATAATAAAATTGAAGACAGATGAGTTATTTTCTATTTGTTGACAACTTTCAAAACTTATAGGAATGTTCTTGAAATTTGAAACAGTGTTTGATTTATTATTTTATTAATAATAATTGCAAAAGCAGTATAATATTTTTACATACGACTTTAAAATTAATAGTCAATTAAAAAAGCTCGATTATGCCATATAAACAAACGTGTTGATATCATCGTCATGCCTTCGGATGTACTTGTGTTCGATTAACCACTCTATTTGTTCTTTTATCATTTTTTTGCTAGGTAAAAACATATTTTTCAATATATCCACTAGTTCCGTCTGTAATTGTGCATTATTGATCTTCTTCCTCATCTTCAGTATCTTAATTATGGCCTCCTAGAAAAAACAACACATTCTTATATTTACCAATTCAATTTTTATATGTCCAATGTTATTTTAGTGAATCGTCAATACCTGAACTCTCAATATCCTTAATTGTACGATTGATTGATTATCTTCTTCTTTGCTTCTTTCTGTTGAAAGTTGCAAACGACCGATCAAATTTATTTTTCCTCTCTTTTGGAGTTTACCATTTTTACTGCAACATATTAATTTGCAATATGTATAAATTCGGACTACTTTATATCTGTTTGTCAATAAAAAGAAACAAATAAACAACTTACACAATGGCAAATTCCTGATTAATCCAAAACTTTGTATCATGAACAAAATCTTTCGGGCTGTGTGCTAGAGGCTCAAGTAAAAGAAGCTGCCTCTTCAATTTGGGAAAAGCGCATAAGGACCAAAGTGTCCTTCGTAATTCTGGATCAGGTAATTCCGTAGCCAGCCGCAGGTTTTCATAAGAAATCTTTTCCAACGGTCGCTGATTCCACGCAAATAGTACAGCCATCTGGAAGGTCGTCACGTCGATATCAAATCGCCCGACTTGATTTGAAAATGTTATCTAAACAGAATAATTACTCGGGTGAAAAAATGGTACGCATAATTGTGCTCAAACTTGACCTTAAATTATTTATACTTACGGTACCATTAGACATGTGATGATACCACTGTAATTTTCTACCGCTGTGTTTCTTTTTATAAAATTCTTCAACTTCAGGAATGTAATCTTCGAGTTGAAGTGGTAAACTAACTGTTACCCTTTCACTTCCTCGTGCCCAAGCACCGGCATTTAAAATCTGAAATTTCAATGATTTTTAATTGTAATACTCAATAGTTCGCCTGATTATAGTTAGATAAATTTAACATTAACGTTAGATAGAGTACCTTAATATTAATACTATCTGCAATAGCAGCTCGGCATTGCTCTTTAAATTGTTGATTAAGGTCCTGGGATACTTTTATATCCTGAAACATTCTCGCCAGTTTATTTACATAATCCGCAGGCATACCGACTTCTCGCAGCCATTCAACCATGTTCTCCTCCTTTTCAGAATCCGCTGAAGTGTCCAATATCAATCTTCTTGTTAAATGTGCTTTGTGATATCGCATGAAGACGTCTTTATTTTGAACGTACTTCAATACCAGTAACTAAAATAATAATTTTGAAAAATAAATTATGCAAGTTTCGATGATTGTTTGATACGAATATTTTCCAATTTATAGTTGTCATGTACTGAACATACCACATCTCTTAATTTCGATTCTATCTCATCCGAGGTTAGCTTCTTACTAAGAGGTGTTTTCCTGAGTAACATATCACAATAGTTAGCTAAAAGCTCAGGGCATTTTGATTCTGGCTGACCATTGTTGTTATTCGACAATTTGTTATTAACAACAGCTGCACCCACTGCAGGCCCTTGCTTTACAGGCAACTCTAATCTAAAAACTGTTGCATCGTTGACTACAAGTTTGTATGCTTTGTCTCGAGCAGTCAAAAAGCGTGGATCGTCGTCAAACGCCTCTTTTACAAGCGTTGAAAACCTCCGGAACAATTCCAGCAATCTTTCCACGTATTTCTCGGAATCTTGTGTTATCACGTCAACGGCTGCCATCATGTCCGCCAGACCAGCGCTTGCTATATGATCTTCCAAATTTCGTAACATAGGTTCAACGCCGTCCAGTATTCTGTCCATCAATTTCAACATCAACCGAAGTTCTACAAACAAACACATTTCAATTATTATGAATCAATAGTATATTCGATCTTCATTTTAGTTTTTTGCTGAACAAAAATTAACGTACTTTCAGTTTGATGTTCTTGAATCATTCGTGGACATTCAGCCAGAATATTTGATTTGTTAGTAGCGACTAAAACTCGGACACAACAGTCGGTGAGAAGTTGAACACTTGTACTATTTGGTTCTAAATATTTTTGTGCTCGAAGTTCTTCTTCTCTTAATTTTGCCTCAGCATATTTCATATAACTTTCAACTCCGTAAGACGATAATTGCTCCGGGGCTTTGACCCAATAAAAGGCTTCCGTTTCTTGTAAATAAGCCGCTTCGAAATTCTCTCGGTATATTTGAAATTTATCCGATACGTTCGAACACAGATTCACTGAAAGAAAAATAAAAATTAAGAACAAATCAAAACGAATATTATTTTTATACTTTCACAAATTGTTATATTTTTAAATAATTTACCATACGATTCTCGGACTCCTATAACAAGTTGAGAATCAAACGCCTCGCCATTTCTTTCAGCTCTAACTAAACGCATCGCAGAATCTTGAAGTCTTTGCTTTATTTCATTAAATATGCTTTGATTCCAACTATCTAACATTAACTGTAAAAATCAACAAAATTATTGATCAACATTTGTTTAACCAAATAATTCAATAGTTCATGATTTGAGTAGTATCATTTTATGATTCAAATAAGTGCATTTCAATCCCTTCTACAAGAGGCAGCGACAGTTGATCCCTATCCTATTTTGTCCCCTATTCCATCTATTGTTTTTTCAAGAGAGTGAAATCGCATTAATCTTCTTACCTTTCTGACGATACTTTCATCAGCTTGATTTTTCTTCAACACACTATTTCCTGTTTTCCCAACGAGCGATATTTCCAATTGTTTGAAGGGCGTAGGCAAATAATTGCATTGAGTGAAAAATTTTCGCCATTCTGCTATGTAAGCTTTTAGTAAGGCTTGTTCTTCTTGGTGAGCTAAGACTCTCTGACAAAAATTGAATGAAAATTAAATTGATTAGTTTATCGTTCAAAACGATTTTATATTGCATTTAAATTTTCTTTGATAGAGACATACTTGTTGAGCTTGCTTGATAAAATCCATAATATTTTCCTTGAGTGCATCGCGTAACTTGACTGCTCCTTTGTCGTCCCAAAGGCAGACCAGGTGCACGGAATAAAACAAATCTTGCCATTCTGCTTGGGTCACCGGCTCCTGTTTCAAGAGCTTCAGGATGATTGGGCGCATGCATGGCCACTTGTCCACGAAAGTAAACTGATTCTTGTCCTTCATAAAAAAAAACTTCTCGTTCAATGCAATGTATCATCAAACATTCATAAACATTATTTATATTCGTGGATGTTTTTTGTTTACTGAATTATGCTTATTGCTATTTAGTTTTCTTTTTAAACTTGTTTAAAAAATATTTGTCAACCTTTTAAGGTTATGTTCTCCCTATTATATTAATGAAATTGAATGAAATTAAAAAAAATTGTCATATATGAACGATCATTCTTCATACTAAACTTCATCTCTGGTATTGAATCAGAAAAATTTTCTACCACTTGAGGCATAGAAGACATTTTATAAATTATAAAACACCAAACTTAAAATTGTATTTCCATCGCACCTTTGATTCTCTGAATGAGAAAACATTGAAATGTAAGTCGATCACAGATGAATTATATTAATTGGATTGTTTACATTATAAGCCGACCCACTAACCTTCAACATTGTATTGTTCGATTTCTTCTTCTTTCTTTTTTTTGGCACTGGACTAGATGGCAAGGAAAACTCCATAGGGCCATCAGCAATATTGTTTGGACGTCGCCATCAATTGCCATCAAATAAGATTTTTGACATGTCTGAATTTAACCGTTACAGGCCCGACGACGTTGACTGTAGACTAGTACCAAGTCCCAAGGCACGGAAACGGAATTCCATCGATCTTAACCAATCTGCACGTTTGGTTCGTCCCATATTCCTCTGTGTAACATTCCAAGTTCCCTATCGATATCCGTAATCTCAAACTTCTACATCCTTAACATCGTCGAGGCCGGTCAAGCCCCTTTTTACACTGTCAGCGTCGCCTCTCGGTATTTTTGAGTACGTACAACATTTCTTACCGACGGCCGCCATTTTTGTCGTTAAAGTAGAACGGCTATGATCAAAAATGTTTTACTCGGCGCCAATTTTGAAAATTAAATTTATTTTTCAATTTGTTTATAATCTACGACATTTTGTATGTTTCTATTTTATAATTATTTATATTTTTATGACTATTTTATGTAAACAAGTTCAATTTATCACAAATTAAGCTATTAAAATAATGTGGAATCGAGAGTTACCAACATTACAGATTTTTTTAATATCAATCAACAATCAAATCGAAAATTAATTTGTCGAGAAGAACACGATTTTCTCACTTGTTTTAGATATTCCTAAACAACAAAATTGAACTTTTATTATGAATTGTTAAAGATTAATGGTACTTAGTTTGTAACGTGAGGATCGATTTTTTAGAGCAAAATGATAATTGCAGTTTTTATTAACTTCGTGGCAGCAGATTGTATACACCACCTTAAGGTTTCACTGAATTGAACATCAAGATACCAAAATTTATTTGAAATATGAAAATTTTTTACACAAGAAACCTTAAGAAAGATAAAATCACTCGCACTGCAAACTTCATTCTGAGAGCCCCATCGTCATAACAAAGATTTCACCTTTCTAAGGGCAATATCACGAAAAGTTTGCATTGAGTAAAATAGTTACTTACTTTAGAAGTCTTGGAAATGTTTATGTAATTATTATCCCAGATTCGTTTCGACTAAATTATTTTAGTTTTCATGTATCTCACACACTGAAACAGAAATTCAGGTAGAATCGCTTTTTTTACGTTTTTGTTTTATTAAAGTTTTATAAATTTTGGAAACAAATAATTTTATTTTGTTTAAATTTTATTTTATAATTTCTCATGAAAGCTGCTCTTATTTCGTTGACTCCACAAGTCAAATTGCAGATACTCAGTATATTATTTTTAATGACTCTTGTAATAGTATTGTTATCGACAGCGAAAGATTGGTGTCATTATTGTGGTGACTTTTTAAAGCATATCAGCCATTTTTAATCAGGAAAGAACAATATATTTAATTATAATTATGAAATGCTAAGCAATTCTGATAAACTTGAAACTTGTAATTCCAACAATGATTTATACATATAAATAAATATATTTATATAATTCCAGATTACAAAATCCTCGGTACAAATTTCAGCTCGTATCGATCCTCACATGAATTCGCAAGAGCGGCTTTTTATTTTGCGATTTCAATGAACCAGAACGAAATCATGAAAAATGAGTTTACTTATATTTTACAAGCAGGATATTTTTTTCTGTGGAAAAAGTAAATATACGGTCTGTACTCTTTGATATTATTTATTTTATATAAAAGTGCATGTAAAAAAAGTGTATTTTTTTTTCATAGCAAAAACACTTTGAAAAATGTGTGTTTTTGAATTATTTTGAATTTAAATTATAAATTTACTCAAAATTCATAAACAGATAATAAGATTTTGACTTTGTCAACAAATCTATTGTATAAAAATAATTCTTATCAGTTCACAAAATTCAACTGAGATTTACATAATTATATCAATTGGAGCTAAAATTATGCAAATCGCTCCGAATTAAGCTGACATAAACAGAAATTAGCATTTCGAACGTTATTTTTTCATCTCTATTATAACCGTGTTGATCAAAATAATATATACCGAATGAAACAAAATACCTGCGCAATTGCTACCTTTCAATGTAATTAATGTTTTTGTAAACTTAACAATAATTACTGTGAAGAACTACGTTTAAAACAGAATGCTTCCTATTATTATTGCTTTTGTTAATAAAAAGTAACATATTACTAAAAATCAATTCCAATTACACAATCAATTTAGAAAACACTTCGTTATAGAGAATTGACGAGACCAAAATGTGTCTGCATTAGAAAGAGCTTTGATTTTGGCTATATTCAAGCGACAGATTTCTTTTCCTTATAAATAGTTTTAACGGAAATTCCATATATCATGACAGTTTTTTCGGCGCTTTGACAATTCCTTACTTTTTGCAAAACATCAAATTTATCCGTCACACATAAAAACTTGTTGTTTAACTTGATGAATATCTTGTGGTCCTTGCAATGAATAATCTTCAGACATTAGTTTTAATTTGTTTATTACAGGGATGCTATAATTTGGAATTTGCTATAAAGAGAAAAAGATCGATTTTAGTTTCTTTTAATATTTAAAATTATACATTTATTTTTTATATAAATAATGACATACCTTTTTGTTATAATTATATAATTCTTGAATTAATTGATTTGATTGGTTTTCTCAGACATTCAATTTGTACAATTATTTTTAGACTACGTTGGAGCACAACTTTTCGTGTTAACACCTTTTTCGTTAACACATTAATTGTCAAATTTTGGGATGTGTGTCACGTTGAGTTAGGTTTGCTTTTGCATTTTATTGTGTCAGCTGTCAAATCGATCAATCACAACAAAACTTCTTTTTTCTTTATCTTCATTTCCACTTGGCAAATGAACAGACGTTATAAAATGTTTATAAAATTTGAATTCACACGAATTCTCTAATAGAAAGTGAAATTCTACACGACGAGAGTCTACATGATTCAAAGTTTACTGCATCTACTTTGATCACGTGATGCCGATGCGCGCACATTCACTATACATTGCAAAGTATATTGTATTGTAAAGTTTATAAATACGAAGTCTAGTGCGACTTCCTAGCAGCCAACTTCAGAAGTGTCGTCAACTTGAAATAAAGGAGAGACTAAAGGGAAAAACGAGACAGTTTCTTTATTGAATGTTTATGAAATATACATCATGAATACATACAATTATTATATAAGTCCAAAATCAAGATGTCTGTTGTGTGTTATAAATATTCAATAATGTATATTCTGCGATAAATGTGCCTGGTTTTCTGGCAAGTCAATTGCTTATTAAAAATAAAAAGAGTTTTAGAATCAATATAGTTTTGTCTAGTTGTATACTTTTTAAAAATTCCAAAATTATTTCCGTAATTGTGGAATAGGTGAACATTTTGGAATGTTTCAATTTGCTTTGTACAATGCAATTACAAAATGTTTTGTTGTAAAACATAATTTTGCCTTCAGAACATGTCCTTGTAAATATCATAAACAATAAATAGCATGTCCAAAATACAAAACCATCTGTGTTTAAAAAGACAAAACAGATAAGTGCAATAAATAGTTAGACATTAAATAAATACCTCCTCTATAATAGAAAAAAATATTACATCTGTATTTGATACGGATAAAATGAAAGGTTGCTTTCATTTTCGGACCCATGCGATCCGAGGATTAATAAATAATTTCATTAATGATGAAAATGTATATGACCTGTCACTAAGCGATCTTTTTTACTCGAGTTTCGGGTTTTCAAGTTATTAAAAATTAAATTGATGGCAGTAATAATTTTGCCAACTCTTTAAGACTACAAATGCGTTTTTCTTAAACCGATATTTTACCACCATGAAAAGTAAAAGTACCATTGTAAAGAATAACTGCTTTTGAGATAACGTCTCGATGTTCGCTACTTAATAAGATTTAATTTAATTCATTTATTATTGAAAAACTCTGAAATACTCTTGAACATATATAGAAACTGAGAAAAACTCACATTAATTTATTGAATTATAATGATAGGGCAAATTCATAAAAACATGATTTTTTCCTTGGTTACATCTATTTCCTCCCTTAATGTTTTTAATTATTATGTACATTTTATTGTTTCATAATTTGGAAATAAATTGTTATTTTATTTCTCACACTACTTCGAAAAAGTAAATAAAACCAAGTCAAGGTGTTTCCTTTTTCCTATCGAGCTACGTTATAACTTAAAGATATGTGAAACCATTGGGTTGTAGTAAAAAAATATGTTGTTTTCTATTTATTATTTCAAATAATTCTTTTTTGAAATTTCTCGCTGCTTTCAAGGAATGAATATAATCGATTTGGTTAAATTGTTTAAATAACAAAATTGAACAATAAACAGATGTTTTTTTTTTCATTGGTTAAGTGCTTGATAAATGGGTATTTTTTTGAAATAACTTTTTCAAATAAAACAGTAGGATAATCTAAGACAATTTAATTCTAAAACAGACAAACAAATCTTTTGTCACAGCAGGGAGGATCATCGGGTTACCATTTTTAATGATTTATTCGGTATGTAAGTGCCTCCATTGGTCAAGTGCCAGCCGCTGATGGTTTATCACTGTTAAACCATAACATACCCATATATCTCCGAGGGATCCACACGCGCTGCATTTAAAATTGATGTGCTCGTCAGTTAGAGAGAATTCGAACGGAAACCAGGCACTCTGTCTGAAATTCGCATCGACCCAAAATCAGCACTTGTTTATAAAGACTGATTTTTGTAATGCTCAATTATTTATTTATAACGTTAAGTAAAATATTAAAAAATGCGCTAATTTAAAATTATGTTCATATCTCATGTTCAAAGATTACGATTCTTATGCAAGGTCAAGATTGTAATTCATTAAATGTGATTCCAAGTGGGTCAGGGTTCTTCACACCATGTTAAATCAATGTTAAATTTCCAAATTACGTATTTTTTATATCTGTCACGTTTTTTTCAGCATGAAATAAGAAATTTAAAAGGGATCCTATAACATTATCAATGCCTTGCATTAAATCATGAAAGTTTTTAAAAGAAATAAAAAAAAAACATTACATTTTTGTCTTTCTGCTTTTTTTTTTATAAATTGAAATCCTTAGTGATTATAACAGTTTTTCATCGTTGTGGAATTAAATTTTGTGTATAGCCATTGATTGCTGATTTCAATTCACTGAGCAAAGAACAATGAGTTGCTGTTGACACGTTGATTAAATTTTGGTCCCGTGCATTGAAAAGAAGGTGCCATAAACATACACCGTTAGTAATTATAATAACGGTTGTTTTTAAAAAGGTAATTAATTTGACAGTTTGTTCTGGCTATGCGGCCCAGTGGTTCCATGGTCACAATTAATGCTTGTCTTCGTATTTGATTTCTTGGCAGGATGACGGCCAGAGTAGTGAAAATCTACTTGGATCTGGTTATAACTGGTTAGCACTGTAGGAGCAAGTACCTGGGAATGTTTGCCAGTCTTTGTGACGTATGATTTTTCTACAAATCATTCATAAACAGTTCATCTTGACTAAGAAATTTATAATTGTTTGTTACAATTCTTCCTGAGAAGGAAAAAATCGACTGCTTAATTGCTCTTCAATGCTCGTTATCCAATTTGAACTTACCAGAAAAACGCTTTATTTGCTCTGATAAAGAAAGAAAAATCAGCTGAAGATGTAGTCTAAATAATGAAATTTAGTTAAGTGGGGTTTACAGTTGTGCACGAATTATAATTTATTAATCCTCTGGTTTAGCATTTAAGTTTTGATTGAAAATAAAAATAAAAAAATTGATGACAATTTATATTTAGAACCAAATTTCACCATGCTTGATTATTTGTTTTAAATTCTTTTATTTTATAAAATAGGCAAACAGATTGAAAATTGCAATGTACAAAATTGTGTAAATATCTCAGGAGTTTGCACAAATCAATTTGCTAGTAACATGGAATTCCTTTCTCTCATACGTCCTCAATCAAGCTGTGTATACATTATTTAAATTGGACGTGATGATATTGTATAATCATGGTCATGAAGTTTGTTTTTAGAGCGAAATATACATAAGTCTCTGACATGCTGCATTTTCTTTATTAAACGCAAAAAATAATCAAGGCTTTATAATTACAGAAGTAATTATAATTTAGCGGATCATTTTTGAAAAATTGATAACTTAGGATTTTTTTTTAAAAAGTTTCAGTTTGTATGAAAAAAGTTCGTGTTTTACAAATCAGTGCTCATCAAAGTCATGATGCCAGATGAAAATATATCCCTTGCAATATATCACAAATCTTCCGGGGTGTTAGTGAATGTTTGTTTCACGAGATTAAAAATCGTGACTATCACTTCCTCGACCTTCGCAATGAATGTTATACTTTTTAGTGATAGCAATTTTTTAATCATGACATGTTATCATTATAGCGTAGACGGTAAGAAAGTAGCAAGCATTAATGTATTAGACATTTTAAATGCACCCATTGTTTAGAAATTATTATGTCAATGACGTGTTAGTTTAGAATTTATTTAATTAAATTAATAATTCAAATTAACTATTTTTTAATATTACAATTTTGAATAAATGCGTTTTTCGATAAAAATGATTACTTTGCAAATAACTGCTGTAAGAAATGTAAGTATAGTTAATTTCATTATAAATTACAACATTCCGAAATGACGTAATGATTGATAATAAAAGAGACATTAAAATCCCGCTGAGATAATTACTGCCATAGTTTGTGTAAAATTTTGTTGTTGATGCATAGAGATAGAAATTATCTAGTTATTATCAATTATTTGTTCGAAAATATTGTGATGAAAAATTTGTCTTGCAGATAGTTTCGTTTACTTTAATTCCACATAATCTTAGATATCATTCATGTCACTTGTAATAGAGACATGACATATAGTTTTTCGTCACTATTCAAATAAGTTACAAAAAACTTTCATGTTTATTGAGTATTTGGCTATGCCAAATACTACTTTGTTATATATTTTATATATATAATATACTTATTTAGAAAAGAAACAATAGAAAAAAATGTAATAACTCGACTTCTGAAAAAAGTGATATCCAAAAATTTTCAGAAATGTTCAAGGAGAAGATAATTCAACATTTATAGTTTGATTTGGAATCTTTTGTTGGTAAAAAACGGTAATGAAAAAATCAAGTTTACATAAGAAATCAGTATAACATCACTAATGGGGTAAAAATTGAACTGTACTGGAACTTCAGGAAGTACGCTTAATCTGTCAATGAATGAATCATGACCACGATTAATGTGATAAAACATTACAACATAATCACGTACCTTGCAATCAATTAACAATTAATTTTGCAAATAAAGCTTTAATATTTAAGAACTAAAACAATTTTAATGAAAATTATATTATTGCATAATTAACATAAATTAAAGTCAAAACATGATCCAGAATCGTAAATGTAAAAAAATAAATAAAAGGGTAAAAGGGTACATTTTAACTTGAAGAAAAGTAAAATGAAAGATTGATCTATTTGTCTGCAAATTTTTCTAGAAATTGCAATTTGAGTAGTAGATCGACTTCTTCTTTGTTAATGACCTTGAATCAATGATCTATGATTTCATCGTCTCATTATACAACTTCATTCAAAAGAATATATGATGATTATATTGGTAGCCTGCTTGACGACAGTTAAAGACACTGTATATTAAATTGTATTTGAGAAAATGCATAAGAATACAACTTGTGATTACGCGGATTAAATTTACCGTTGAGATTCTTATTCGAGAAACTCAAATTTTAGATCCCGCTAAAATAGAAAAAAAATTAACTAGGTGGTAAAAGTACGCTCTTCTCTCCCTTACCAATTAGAGGGAGGGTGTTCTTTCGAGACATAGTGTATTACACTGAGAAAAAATGTTACACAAAAATGGCACAGAATTTGTGAAAATTAATAACCAAACGTTCTAATCTAATTCATCTCCTTAATTTCTAGTCTAAACCGTACACTGTTTCTTTTTAGTGTAAAATTATTAGATCAAATCGTGTTTAGCATTATACAGGGTGATCCATACCACTCGTACCACATCAAAGGGTATGTGAGTGCATAAGTGGTACGGATAGTATTGAACAAACTTTATATGTTTATTATTGCTTATTATACATATTGTATAAGTTAAAAGTTTTTGTGATCGTATTATTATTAAATAAACATATTATTTATCATATTCTGTTGAACAATTGTTTTTTTTTCATTTTATGAAATATTTTGACGAACGTGAAAAAGTATAGTCGAGATATACTCCCCTGGTAAAAAGGATTATATATTGTGCATATATTGTATATATGTGTATATGTGTGCATATATATATATGTGTATATATTTGTTGTATATGTTTATATATATGTACATGCATACATATGGACAGTATATTGACAATACATTGATAATATATAGTCAATGTATGAATTTAAAATTAACATATTGTCAATATATTATTTATATATGGATAATATATGTTCCTTTTTACTATCACTATTGAATGTTTCACGTCCTTTTAGTGGACTGTATTTTATTTAAAAAAAAAAGAAATTTAATTCAAAGTCTAACAAATAAACTCACGAGGTGAGCGACTTGTGTTTTATCGTATATATTATTTTATATGATTTTAAATAACTTATAATCCAAGGACTCATAGAATTTTAATATAAGACATTCTTCAAGACGACTTTTCAACTGTCTTTGATTGTAAGCCATCAGTTTTTAAACTCACTGTGTGACTTAAAATACGACTGAATTTCACTAAAAGACACTAATATGTATTAAGACAGTAATGAAAAGTAAGATACTAAAAATGATAAAGGCATCAATTTTTAAGTCACTTACTAAAACTTTTTTTTTGAATAAATAGAAGCGTTTTAAAATATAACACATATTATGGTTTTTTGTCAATTGTTTTCAATCTGTATCAGTTCAGGAAAATTGTTTAGTGAAAAAAAAAGAAACAAAAAAAAATACGTTATAGAGACAACTGAAGAATTTAAACTTAATTACAATGTTCAAATGTTTTATGAACAATTTCTACATATATGAATTTGATTCGTACGTCATCATGTACACAAAATATGTGACTCGCTAGACCGAATAGACATTTTGTTAGATATGTCGTTGGTTCAAGCATAACGAAGCATAGATGGTTAATATTTAATGAATTTGTTTAATTGGTTCAAAAATATAAATTTATGTATAATTTTGTTCATTTTTTATATGTTTTGTTAAATCGGATTATTGTTTTTTGTTCGCGTTTAAAGTTTTTAACGCGAATGAACAAATGAAATAAAGATCAAATTACTGCATTGTTCGAACTGGCGAGGTTAACCGGCGGATTATCGTTTGGCGCATCGCGCGTCGACCATCTTGTCAAAATGAAACTTCAAAATATCTTTGAACAACAACAATTGTGTTAGTTGCATAAAACTGCATATTTCGCATTTGAACCGTAGCCTATCCATGTTACTGAACTTTCAACTTGTCCTACTATTTTCATTACAAAGGTTATGTTTATTAAAATATTATTATCAACTTATATAAAACATCAAAAGGCGACTGAAATTTGACTACAAATAGTGTCTCATTTTAAGACACTTGTTTTTGCAGTGATAGGATATACAGATTCAAAATAAGAAAAATTTAAGAAACAATTTTGACTACAAGGGGAAGAAGTTTAATAATCATAATAGCTTTTAAAGTAGTTTGTATTTTTCGCAAAAAAGCGTTAAAACTAGAAAATGTATTCAAAAGTTTTCATGTAAACAACTAGAACAAAAAAATTGGCTGTGGCGTATATTTTCATATAACTGATGAGAATCATTTGATTTGTTTTGTGAAACATCTCTGGTCAAAGTTAAAAAAAAATTATTTTAATGTTTCACAACTTGTGTTTTGATAATGAATGAACATCACAAATATTTCGTTTATTTCATAATTTTCGAGTTGAACTACTTCAAACGTGGGAATTTATAATACAAACTATTGGATTACGACATTTAACCCTCCGTTTGCACACCGAGGTATCTCCAAACCCCAGCATGGTTTCAAACTTAGTTTTGATTGTCAAAACTTAATATTTTCAGCCATCATAACAGTAATTTCGTTTTAACTCTCCTCTTCACGCTCGGAGTGCTGGATTATAAGTTTGTGTATGACAACCTTAACACTTTTTTAAAAGAGAGACAACTACTTGACAAAGATTCACTGAAACGCTGAATTTTTCCATTAGTTTTATTCCATAATTATAGCACTAATTATGTTACATTATTACCAATTACTTGATTTTTAATATCATGGATAAATTGTGTACGATAAAACGGTTTATTATGTTATATTCATATAAAGAGACATGACAGTGTTCTGGTCAAGTACAAAAAAAAAAAATGATGAAAAGTCTTGCAGTATATTCTTATCACGATCCAATAACTGCTAATTTTGTTACACATTTTTCTCTGTGAATAATTAATGTATTGTTATTTTTCAACATCATTGTTATGTAGTCGGCGAGCTGGTGCACAAACAGATGAGAATTTGAGTTTCGAGGAATTGAAAATCAGTATTATGTTATATATTATTTCTTCTTGTGTTTTGCATGTGCCCGTACACAGAAAAATTGAAAGTACAGTTTTCAAATAGTAAGAAATAAAAAATACTTCAAAATGTATCAATTTTTTAAATTAAATTCATAAAAAATTTCGTGTTGGTTTTCTATTTGTGCGGTTGGTCTGATTTCATATAAGAGCAGTGGATAAACCGAGTGGTAGCGTTGTTAATTCCAATTGTTTCTTTTTATTAAATTCATGTACTTCCAATGAGACTTATGCATTGAAAATAAGCGTCTTCTAAAACAATTCTTCATTTTGAAATGTGGAGGTTAAATAAAATTTTGGTTCAACCAGCACAGAACAATGTTGACTTGTATTAAAAAGGGATACGGTATCCCGTGACTGCTTCGTTGACAGATTTGTTAAATGTTAGGTTTAACTGTAAGTCGGACAGTCAACTGAGCAGTCAGCAAATTTTCATTGAGCCTTGCTTATCAGCAAGGCTCAATAAAAGTTTGTCAAGCAAGCGAAAAGAGAAAATGGTCAGTGAGTAAGTAAAAACTTTCTGAAATTTTTGATATTGCAAACTCGGAATCGGCTGGTAACTCCAATTTCTAAGGTCGGAAATTCCTGATCCTAAGGTATACAAAGTGGTCCTCACTTGCATTTGTGTTTCTGATTGATAGCCGCCACACGTTTCATCTCAGATGAGTCCGAAACGGTGCGTTTCTTGTTATTGACTTCTGGTGGGCGTAAAAATGTGTAATCTTCAGAAATAGCGTATGTGATTATTAATTTTTTCTCGGTTTCCTTCATTCAGCCCTAGTTATACCTGTTGTTTGGTTGTTTGGTTGTTTGACTTTGTGATACCTCGGTGTCACTAAATGTTAGGGTTTGACTTTTCTGAACTCTTGATAAGTTCAGTCATTGAATTTTCTTCCGAAGTTGTCTCTTGGATTCGTTGTTGTGAAGCTGCAGATTAATTGTGCCGACAAAAATTTTGAGACTCATCAAGCATTAGTACATTTTAATGCTAGGCATCAAAGTAAAACTTTTCTTGCGGGAAGAGTTGACACGCGAGCCGAAGGCGAGGGATTGTCACTCCCCCGCAAGACGAAATTAATTTTCCTGCTCCATACATCAAAAGCGCCACTTTTTGTAGCAGTTTCGCGCAACAAAAGCGCTACATTTCGGGACTATACTTTTCGAGGCTAGGACTGAAGTGAAAATTAGAACTTTTGTTATTAAGAATAAGTGTACCAACATCCAAAAACCAAAACGCGCAACTTACAGCCTCCCAATTTCACCGGTCATAACATAACCTTTGCTGTCACAGCAGCTATTAGTTTTAAGTTTTTCTGTTTTTAAGTGGTGTGATATGAGTGAAAATTTACCGCCAGAAGTTGTGGCACAAGCAGCCAAGGTGCAGGCTCGTATGATTCCTCAATTTCCTCGGACGAATACAATAAAAAATATAGTGTGTATTTAGCATGGAAAAAGAAGAAAGGCATTGTTGCATCATGCAATTCGGAGGTTGTACTCCTTGCTTACTTCCAGGAGAAGTTGAAGGAATATGTTTCGTCCAAAAGATTACGCTGAAACGCGATTCTTTATACAGTATGAACGCGGATAATGTTTCAGACAAGTTATTGGAGAGCATAAGATGAATGAAGCTCCAAAAAAATAGCTACCTTCCTTAATCTACCAAATCCAGAAATATATCCTGGACAGGCTTTTCGGCGCACTTCTGCGACATTGATGGTTGATGCAGGAGCCGACATGCTCACGTTGCAAAGTCACGGCGGTTGGAAGTCGGCTACAATAGCAGAAGGATACGTCTACAACTTGTTATTTGTATAAGAAAGAAAACTACGCGTCTATTGGGTGCAAACATTGCTTTTCTTAAAGGTAAACACTGACTCTTATTTTTATTTTTCATTGACAGTTATTTAATTTCTTGATTTTCATCTAATTTAATTAAATTTGTAATTTTGAAGGAACTGAAAATACAGGGATTTAATAAATAAATAAACTAAATAAATGAAACCAAACCTTTACGCATATATAATTATTTAAGGGACAGACTAAACAATTAATGACGCCAAAAAAAACATGAAACCTACATAATGATATAAAAATAAATATAATCAAGTATTCTTTTTAATGTATCCAAATTCGCGCATTTTTCAGTTTTTCTGGGAACTTGTTAAATAATAAATTGCTACATATTGCACACAGGCGTATAAATGTGACAATGAAAAATTATTTGCATGGCCCTGTTCCTTAAGTTTTGCAACCTCTTCATTTTTTCTCATTTGGTATAGAGAAACATTATTAAGCAGTATTCCATACGCGGAGCGATCATGGTTTTGTAGATTGTAGATTAGGTTTCTTGTAGAGGGTCCGATACAATTACTAAACGTATTCAGTAATAAACCCAATTTATCGTTAACTTCACTGCAAAAATAAGTGTCTTGATTTAAGACACTATGTGTAGTAAATTTTGAGTCACTATGTGTAGTAAATGTTGAGTCACTTCTAAATGCCTTATATGACTCGAAAAAAGTGTCTTAATTGAAGACAGTGGTGTCTTATTTTAAGACACTCAGGTTTTGTAAAAAATGTTAACTTTTTGATTCGTGAAAAACATAAAAGTGCAGCAACATGGACAGAAAGGGTTGCAATTTATATATTTGTATTTGATATGTTTATGTACAAACTTTTTCGTTTGAAAGCAAAAATATCTTTGTTTTGGCTATTATGTCTATTTGAAAGTTTTCATAATTAAATTTTATATTTTGTTCTAACTCATATTTTATTTAAAAAAATGTTAATATTAAAAATGACTGAAGCGATGATAACGATTCTGAATAAGTCACACTGAATGTCTTCTGTTTTTATATCTTCACTTTTTTCAGTGTTTTTTACCTTTGAACTATCTTATCATCCAAGTGACTTAAAGTACGTATTTGGTCTTGTCTTAAGACACATTGTGCGTCTCAGAAATGGTGTTTTATATGAGAAGACGGTATCAATGTCTTAATTGAAATAAAAGTCACGAAAACTGTCTTAAAATAAATTTGCCATTCGCAAAATTTTATTGTTTTTAGACCCGTGTGTCTTCACTAAGACACTAATATCTCTAATTAAGGCACTAAACTTGGATGAGCTTTTGCAGTGTTTACCTTCCACATATGCAACATGTTTCTTAAATTTTAAGAACTTATCTGTTTTTTCTGACATTGCACCATTTACACACGTACAATTTATTCTTTTGAAACCATAAGATTTAAACCAGTCAAGAACGTTACTTCTTATACTATATAATAATAATCTATCAGTATAAATAGTTTTATTTATTGTTTCGAATGAGTTTTGTTTCACGGAGTATTACCATTCGACGTTAAAGTAAATTTTTTGTTTTTTATAAGAGAGGAAATACCTAGTTTAGAGCCCCGGTTTTTAGCAATATCTGTTCATCTGACAAGCTGGTGTTATTAAATGTCTCGATTGTTGATTAATATATGCTTTAAATCATGTTTTGGTCAGATATGATTAGTATCCGAATAACTGCTACAATATATAGAGAATAAAATTTTCCAATGTGTGCTTCGTCATGTATTTCATGGTTTTCGTTTCCCTTTCTTCTCGTGACCGCTTGCTTGTCAACATAATATACTCGATCTACTGCGTGAACAATGTCTCTTATTGCGCCTGTTTTTCGAATAGCTCTTTGTTATCTTGATGATATTTTGATTACTTTTTATTTTTATTTTTATGAAAAGTACTGTCGATGACACGTTTTACAGAAACACAATAAAGATAGCTTGATATGATGGTTGCTATAAAGTGATAGTCGAGCTGTTATTTCGACATAATATTATTAGACAATACTACAATATTAGGCATAATTAAATAGAATATCGCAATTTTATACCTTCGAGTTTGTATTGTCTTCAATGCGGTTATAGATCAAATTTGGTGTCTTTTTGTGTATGTGACTGTTTTAACTACATTGATCCAAACAAAAAAGGCAACACTTCCTATAAGAAATACATGTAAGGTCTTGCGGTTTTTATTTGGACCAGTATATAAAAAAACAATAATGCTACTGATAACATAAGAAAAATCTGTTTTTTTAATGCTTAGTTGCATGTTTTGTATAATTACTTGCGTTTTCTTGTTAAATGAAATTCAGTATTGTAATTAATACTTATTCTGTTTTTTAGATTTTGAAAATGAATAATGCGTAAGGTGAACAAGGTGAAATCAACGGCGTGGACATAAGAGGGGGCGATAAACGTAATTATTTTAAGTAGATGAATAAGTTAAAAATAATTATCAACTTTTTAATATATGGCGTGCGCATGAAGAGGTTATATTAGATAGTTGAAGCCATAGAGAGAATAAACTAGTTTATAAAAAATTATTTAATAAAGAGTATGCAGTATTTATGTTAAACCGCAGAATCTTCAAGTTTTGTGGCGGGTTGAACCCAAGTACTCAAGGTGATTCTTATAACGTGGAAGGAAAAGAGGTGATTGAAATAATCCATCAGGTACGAGCAGAAAGAAAAAGATTCATTTATTTAATGCGATAAGGTTACAGGGTAATTAATCAACATCGAGAACCAAGATAGTTGCATTTATCGGTTAGTTGTTTTTGATATTTTTAACGATTATAAATTAAAAAATAGATAGGCATCAATGAAAGTATTGGAATTCCACCGTAGATTCTTGTAGGGTGTAGTCAATCAATATCAACCCTGGTGCCACAGAGTTTATAATTTGGCCTTCATCGTTGAGATTTTGGTAGCTAGGTCTTCGAGATAGATTCTACAGCGGCCGGATTCCTTGTGCAAGAGTTGTACACTAATGATTTTGCTGGTAAGTGAGAAAAAAAAAGTGCGAAAATAGTCTGATATCCTCGTTCCACACTCTGCGGCCCGAGGTTCGCACGCCACGCAGAATAATATTGTTTTTTCTAAAATCCTTTTCATTTCTTTTGAATTCAGCACGCAGCAACGCGAGCTCAGTCTGTAAAGTTAAGCGGGCGTTATGGTCACCTTCAGTAGGCACACGGTTTTCCAAGACTGCCACCTTGGATTTTAGGACAGATTGTGTCTTTCCGATGCTTTCGAAGTTGTTGTGGATTATTCGTTTCCAGTCTTCTTGCCAGGCAAGATTTTGCTAGTCAAGTTGGTTTCAGTGTGTGGAACCAACACAAGGAAATCAGCTTTGCTTGCATAGTTCTGCGCGATTTCAGTAATGGTGGAAATCAGTCGGTTGGCGGGTCGGCAGCCCGCTCAGCGGCTGGAGCCTCCTGCATTATTTATTTATCATTTTGTTTAAATTTACTATTTTATGTCCAATAGAGTGATCAACGGCTGAAATTTTCGTGAACTTTTTGATTGGGCTATAAAATCATTCAAAAATATAGACTGTTAGACGAAGTCAAACAAAAAGTTGCGAATCCGATTTAAAAATGCGCTTCGAATTGTTGACTCACAAATGTATCATTTTTTTATACCACGCGATACCAAATCGATGATTTGTAAAGAATGAACGTGTTTAACGAGACACAAAAACGTGACACTCGAAATGCAAAAACGCGAAAATAAAATGCGCCGTTGCCATGTCTCGCACACTCGAAAACGCGAGAAACTTGAAAACGCGAAGACTAAAATAACGCAAATATTACTAAAAAATAAAGTAGCAACAATTATTATAAGTACAAATTGTAAATATTTTTTCGCTTCAATCTGTTTAAATATCATAAACAGTAATAATCCTATGTTGTGTTTACTGTAAATTTAAAGACGCGGAATTGGAATATTTTCCATTTTTATTAGAATTAAGTTAATAAAATTATTTTAATAAACAAGAAATTTTTTAAATGAATGCATTTATTATATTTATTACAGTATAAGTGATACCATTATTACAGTGCTTAGAAATGCAGATGTTACAATACCCTAGTAGAAATTTAATTCGAGCCCTAAGTAGGGCTGCCCTTCAATCTTGTCGGGCCCCTATAGGGCAAGAATAAGGTTAAAGTGAGGCTTTTGTCCGGCGTGTAATGCCTCCCCTTTATTTAGCCGAAATCGGCAAACAGAAATGGACCCTAATTAGGTTCAAAGTTCAAATACGTTTGGTTCAGTGAACCAAACGTTCTAGAATATTTAATTTAATAATATAGAATAAATTCTATATACACTAATTACATTTTTTGATAAGATAATTTCATTTGATATGAATTCAAAAAGTGCCGAAAATTAACTTTTCGGCAACTTCGGTAGAGTCCAGTACAACACACTTACAAAAGTCTTAGAAATAGTAGCCGAACCACCTCTTTTATATACCCCTTAAGAATCAGACTACTTGCAGGAAAAAAAGGTGATACAGCGCCACCTACCAGCATAAATGAGAAACATGAGCTGTTATTTTAAATTAAAGATTCAATATGTGCATAATTTTAGCTATTACATTTTT